>NQII01009542.1:19608-33580 GCA_002778355.1 Clitarchus hookeri | reverse complement strand
CGCATGCGCCCCGCCAGCTACATGTGTCCGCTCCAACCGGGCACAGAGTACTTAACATTACAGAAGTGGAACAGAATAAAACAATTAAACAAATATTTAATTGAACCTTGTCCCCAGCCCCACGGTGGCTGAGCTGTTAGACTGCTCGCCTCCCATAAAGGCCAACCGGGTTCAATCGCCAACTGGTTCATTCCGGATTTTCGCAAGTGGTGATCGTGCCGGACGATGCCGTTGGTCGACGGGTTTTCTCGGGGATATCCCGTTTCCCCGTCCCTTCATTCCAGCGCTGCTCCATACTCACCTCAATCACCCTCATCGGCTCTCAAGACCTCGCTGTTAAGAACCGCCCAAATCTCTTCACTCACTCTGCACCCATTCGCCGGCGAGACGTGACGAAACACGCAAAATAAGCATTTCACGTGCAGAAAGGTCTCGCACAAATAACAGCAAAAACTAAGTAATTTCTGTGCATCTGGCAAGCCAACAATAAACACTACGTGTTCTGCATCATGGCAGCAAATTTTCATATAGTCCTACACATAGGAGTGACAAAATATTATACTGAAATTACTTTAACACGACGAAAATTATCCTGCAAAAACCAACAAGTAGGCTGGGGTCTTTCGTACCGATACCAAAATCTACGTCCGTGTACGATAGTTCTCTTATAACATTTTTTAGAAGTTGGCTTGGCAGGTGGGCGAGATCGTTTCTCAAAGCTCGCATGAGGTATGGGTGCTGACTGGTGGTGACCGCAACACCATCTAGTGGCGGTCGGCCGAAGCTCGCTCCACGATTTCTTTGGCAGCGCCCGCCCTGCTATTCCGCTGCCAACGGCGAATGAAAACAATTCGTAACAGTCGACGTGCGACTACCGCCCGGGCACGCTTCTGTTGGTTTGTGTACGAAAGAGAGAGAGAGACGATTATGATTTTTAAAATGTCATCGTCCTAGCGCCGGTAATGTTAACTGTCGTTCCGCGCTCTGAATATGAATCAATAAAAAACTATACCAAATCACGAGCCCATTTTTGTTGATTTAACGTTGTTCACGATAAAGTTAGTACTTTTGAAAACAACCTTTGAAAAATGTCTTTGCATATACAGAGTGGGGCGGAATTCGACAAACTTCACGAACAGAATATTAAGAGAGAAACACTTGAAAATAGAGATTTTAAAACTGTGCATTTGCAGATTAACGAAAATGAGGTGAAGTTATATTACAATTCTACGAACTTTTTTTTTTTACATTATACTATCGGGATATTCAACCTAAGACGAACTCTCATTAGTACCACACCTCCAGGATGGAAATAATAGGGGTGGCCAACCTGTTATTGCAGACAACATTTTTACCAATAGGAATTATGAACGTCTGATGCTGGTTTATTGAGCAGTATGATCTAATTAATAAAAATGGTAATCTTGTTGCAACTGCTGAGGACTCGCCGATCACGTGTAAAACGCACACCAAGGTTCGGCTGCAGCGACGCGACGGTGCCTAACACGCAGGCAATAATACCCTCATGCGTCTACGGAGTACTGCTGTGTCCGCTGCACAGCCGATGGCGACGACATTTCTAACACTTATTGTAAACAGTCGGTGTGTGATTCCCTGCACGAAGTGTGGTATTTGCCTGCGCGCCTGGAACTGCCGCCGAAAGTGGTTTTTGCAACAAGAGCGTCATTTTGATTATTTAGGTCATACTGATTAATAAAACAGCATGAAACGTTCAGAATTCTACAATAATAGGGTGGCCACCCCTGTTATTTTCTTTACTGTGAAAGGTGTTAATGAGCGTTTGCTCTTAAGGTTGAAGATCTCGATAGCATAAAACAATGTTCGGAGAATCGTAATTCGATTTCACTTCGTTTCCGGTATTTTGAGAAAATACAGTTAAACATCTTGAGTTTCAATGGCACGTATTTCAATTAATATTGAATTGAGGTAGAAAGTTTATTATGTATATTTTATTATTGTTTGCATAAGGAATCACCTGACGAAATTTGTCGATGTAATTCCTGCCCATACTGTATATTAACGAGCACACTGACTGGCATGCGTCCAGTAAAGTTGGCAACGGTGGATGGAAAGTAGTTATATGTCTTAATTTTTATTTAAAACTATTAGGTACACATGTGTGAATATTGTAAGGATTACTTTTGCTTGGTTTTAATGCATATGTAAGAATTAATGCATTTGTGAAATATTTACTTTTCTAATAATAATTCCACATTTTCACTTGACCAACGAACGAATAAAATGATCAGGCCAATTGCAGCATTAACTTTACATATGGCAGAAGGAAAAACAATAAGGATAATAGTATGGTCCATCCATGGTTACATCCAACTTTTCTGAAACACTACTTAAGTTCTACTTCTTGTATATTTCTCTTCCTCGCGTAAATAAATCTTAAACGGGTCTATAAAATTACACCAAAGGGACAACGCACCGCATTCCTGCGCACTCGCTTTAATAATATTTTGCATAAGAACTCTTTCTTACTAGGCAATACCAACACGCCTATTTTCTCCCTGTTTTTGTTCATATTAATTATAAATGAAATATTATAATTTATTGACAAAATATAAGTAAAAGTTCAATTTAACAAAAAATAAGGTACTTTTATATAAGCACAAGTATAAAACTCTTGCGACACATGACAGATTTGTAACACAGCCAAGCACGTACTACATGGAGTGATTTTTCAAAGATTTGATTTTAAAAATGTGAAGAAACTGCGAATATAAAATAGATAATAATCAAGGCTTTCTAAAGTGCTCTATTAATTTTGAACAGCCTGCAGCAGTAAATTCGACTTCTCCGTGTCAACTTTTGTCGGGTGTATTTCAGTGATCAGTCAACGTCGAGACGCAGAATGACGTAATTTAAGAGTGTTTTAGATTCAGAGGGTAAAAAATAAGTGCTTGGTTTCGGTAAAGTTTTGGAGTTTACGTCACCTGGATAATGATGGTAAAACTAAAGACAAGTTTCTGATTAAAGTGAGTTCCGTATCACAATGTAACGTACTCAGTTATTGTAAATCGTTGACACACACATGAAAAATTAAAAACCTAGAGTAATGGTTTATAATAAAAAGGGAATATAAATCATGTGTAACTCCGTCAGAAGTCAGAAAAAAAAGCGCCGTCTTACGTCAACAACAGCTGATAAACAAGTGGTAGCGAATACAGATTGAACATAACTGTAAATTCAAACGTGCTGCCGTGTCACAACACGGATTCTGCATGTGTTTTAAAAAGAGCTTCTGCTGCAGCTAACAAAGTTATTTGCCAAATACATTATTTTAAAAATTAGAATTAAATCTGTTAATGTCAAACTTGGTCTTCGTGCACTACCGAACAAGTACACAGAGTATATAGGTATATGTGTGTTTATTGTGTGTCAGTTTATTGTCGAATTCTACCAAAGAAAGTTACATTAAATTAATTCTTGTTTTGACATTAAAGTATGTATAATTTACTGCAGTATTTTTTAATGCCTGACATTCACTTCTGTCAGGTTTATCTATCGCCAATGCTTCATAAACATGTTAAATGAGCAATACTCGATTTGATTCCTAACAAAGCAGGATGTGTGCTTTTATAAAACAAATGTTTACATCCTGTTGCATTTAAACCTATCAGAGGGCAACAAGCTTGTTGTTTACAGTGGTGAAACACCCTTCGTGTGCAAAAGTGTTGTGTTTGTGTTGAGACGGGGCAGTTGCTTAAAGAAGCAGGAACTGGTCAGAATCCGGCTGTGGTCGGTAGACAGGAACCATCGCAGCATTTGCCTGGAGTGATTTCGGAAACCCACGAAAAAATTGAGTCAGAATGGCCGGACCCGGGAATCCAGCCCAGTTCCTCCCGAATGCGAGTTCCGAGATTTGTACACTGCCCATAGTCAACTGAGTACTTTTAAAAATCAGTCTTTGAAAAAAGTCACTTCCCCTACCTGCATATATTTGAACGGATACACAGTGTGGCATGCGCCCAGGAAAGTTGTTAACGATGAAGGGAAGGCAGTTCCACGTCTTATAGGTGAATTAAACGTGTTGGGTATACATTTGTGAAAACTGAGATTATTTATAAAGCTTTCTGTTTTTTTTTTATTTATGTAAGTATAAAAGTAAGTAAATTTGTAATTATTTATTTTTTCAATAATTTCAGTTTTACGCGATCAACGCATGAATAAAGTGAGCAGGCCGATTGCAATGTTAATTTTATATACGGCGGAAGAACACGCAATGTGCATAAAGTATATATTGCGCAGGGCTTTCGAAAGTACTCAGCTTACCGTGAAAAGCCTATGCCACACTGAGAGAAAGTTCAACAGAATATTTGTTTGTATAGGGCCAGCAATATATTTAGTTGTCCCAACAAACTATTTTGTTGAGTAGACAAACGTGAAATGCAATAAAATTATTTTTTTTTATCTAACAAAATACATGTTTGAATAAACAAAACCTCTGTGTTCGGCCAAAATAAATTAGATACTCAAAATATTTTTGACGTGACAACGTCTTAAATTAGGTTGCGGCTGGGAGTCACTTATGAAAAAGTGTAACGCTCGGTAACGTTACGATGAGTCACCGAGGAGGGGTAATCAAGGGAGGGAAATGAGGGGAGGAAACAGGAGGGGAGCCGAGCCGGCCAAGGAGAAAGCCACCTTGCATGGAAGCAATTCCAAAGACGAACGACGCGGTGGAGCNTGCGCAGGGCTTTCGAAAGTACTCAGCTTACCGTGAAAAGCCTATGCCACACTGAGAGAAAGTTCAACAGAATATTTGTTTGTATAGGGCCAGCAATATATTTAGTTGTCCCAACAAACTATTTTGTTGAGTAGACAAAACGTGAAATGCAATAAAATTATTTTTTTTTATCTAACAAAATACATGTTTGAATAAACAAAACCTCTGTGTTCGGCCAAAATAAATTAGATACTCAAAATATTTTTTTAATAAAACGTATATATTTTTTTGGCCACTCATTAAATTGCCTTCGTTCGAAAATAGAGCTTGAGAGTTTGTTTGCATTTTTTGTAACAATTAGGGTAGTTTAACTGTTTTTAGTGCATATATTGAAGCTTTTTAATGGCATAAACGTCATGATAAAACAAGTTCAACAGAAAACTAAAGTGTAAAGCTGTAATACTTGAAATATTTATTTGCGCATGTTGTCCAGTATTTGAAATGTATGTNGCAGAAAACTAAAGTGTAAAGCTGTAATACTTGAAATATTTATTTGCGCATGTTGTCCAGTATTTGAAATGTATGTCTTTAAAGACATTATAAATGTATTTGTATTCACTATAGCTGTGGTTGCTGGGGCGTAGATGATCAGGATTCAAACCTCGGTCTTGCTTCCCATTTTTTTTTTTTTTTTTTTTACATAAACCGAAATGGTTTAATATACGTAGAGCTAAACAAATCTTTAGTTGCACCAACCAAATATTTGTTTGGGACAACCAAATAAGATCAACAAAAGAATTTGGTTACAACAACNAATCTTTAGTTGCACCAACCAAATATTTGTTTGGGACAACCAAATAAGATCAACAAAAGAATTTGGTTACAACAACCAAATATTTCACTGCCCCTACACAAACAACTCATTTGGTGGCGCCAAACAAACTTTGTTTGATTCAACAATATCTTTTTCTCAGCTCACTGCACCACCTCGCTATGTGTAATGCAATCATATAAGGCCTTCTAATGTCACCACGCTCTTATCTCGGTAATCTATACAACTGCAGAAAAAGACAATAGTATAGTGTGTTTACTGCACCACACACACACGCACGCACGCGCACACCTAAACGCACGCACACAGTCACACACGAGCACACGTGGAGCCGCGGTGGTGTAGTAGTTAGACTACTCGCCTCCCCCCTAGGCGAACCGAGTTCGATTCCCGGCGGGGACACTCCCGGATTTTCGCACGTGGGAATCGTGCAGGACGATGCCGCTGGTCGGCGGGTTTTCTCGGGATCTCCCGTTTCCCCCCAACCCTTCATTCCGGCGATGATCCATACCTCGCTTCGCCCTCGTCAGCTCTCAACGCCTCGATGTTCGCACGAACACACGTATGGTGCGCGTAATCATGATGGATACCCCTGCAGTGATAGGCACCACAGGTTGCAACTTCGTTTATTGTGTTGCGTACCGGCGTAGGCGGACCAACTTGATAACATTCAACCTCGCGGACTCCAACTTCCTGTTTTCGAGAAGTTGAAATAAAATATTCATTGTTGCGTTGCAGCGTTTCTGCTCCATATACTGTATCTACTTTCTTTTTCCTGGCGTGCTTAATTCTGGGTGTTACCGAGACGTTCCGAATTTGGAAAGTACAGTGACCATACCGATTACTGACGTGTGGTTTGTAATTTGTTAGTAAATAAATCGTTCGATTTATTGGTAATAATTCAGAGTTTAACAACTGAAACTTCCAAAAATAGTTTTTCTTCTATTTTCTAGTCCCTGGCTTTTCTTGCAACTGCTGTGTAGATACCTTACACGCTGCTCAGAGTGATAAGTATGGTGGATGCTCTTGAGAAATGGTTTCATTTTAATGTGTGTTCGTTTTCTTGTCCTTCGCAGCTTCTTAATTTCTTTCTCATTCGAACCACGCTTCTAGCTAGCTGACCAAGAAAGGCAGCAAAGAGTATCCTTTCGTACAGAACAGCCTGCCACAGTATCCATGTTGAGTATGTGAGTACAGACAAAAAAAAAAGGCATATAAAATTACACAATCATTTGCTTGATTCGCCCTGGTTTTACAAGGAACGTTGGTAGCTCTGGAGTAAGATGGTCTAGTTAATGCAGGCCTGAGTACTCAAAATTCAAATTCATATCGCTCTCGCAAATCAAATCAAATACCAACGACATGTTAAAAACTTTCATTTAAAATTTTTTTTCACTGTCACAAAAATTGAAGAGTTTAAATTAATCTTTAAAGCTTGAATTTTTCCATTTAATCACTTAATTTTCCGAAAGTAAAATTTACAAAAACCTGTCATAATAACGAAGAGCAGTCAATAAATCGGGCCATAATTGGCAACAAAAAGGCAACTGAGCATTCCCTATATTTATTATTCATCAAACTTTATATCACTGTTCTTAATCAGTGTCAACTATATTCACTGTAAGATCATTTGATTAACAACCCCGTCAGTTTATGTAAATATGTCATTATAAATTACTATCAAAACTGCAAAATTGTATACATGAATTTATTCGTAGACTTTCACGGTGTCTGCGGTATATGTGGATTTTATAGTAATTCGTTTTAATTTTCTATGGTCCAGATTAATTTTGGTTGTTTCAGTTTTGACTATTACTGGTATGGTTTAATATCTACGGCCCGATTTAATTGTAGTTTATCTGTTTTTAATTTTCGCTAATTTGGAGCAATTTCGTTTGATGTTTTTCCTTCCATTCAGCTTAATTTTTGCTGATGCAGTTAAATTTTCATCGATCCAGCTTAATGTTTACTTATCCAGTTTAATTTTATCCAAACTGGTTTAATTTCATTGAAATGGTTTTATTTTCCTTGATTCTGTTTAAGGTGGCCGCCTGGGTAAGCCACCAAACCAGAGATCAAGCAGAAAACGTTTTATTAAAAACCCGTCCAACGTGTCTGAGAAAGGTCTGCTCACAAATAGCATTTAAGAAACGTTGAGCATCTCTTTACGTTTGACAGTTCCTCCTTTTCTCTCTAAAGCATGTTTTTGTGATAGTGAATATGGCTCAAACGGGTGTTTTCACAGTAATTTTTAGGTATTAATATTCCGGTACAAAACATTAAAAAAGGAATAGGGACGTGCATCGAACCTTCATTTTTATTTTTACGTCATAAAATGGTATGGTCTCCGGTGAAAGTCTCATGCCAAAACATTATTTTTTTTCAAATTTTTTTAAAGCTCATTCAAGAATTACGCTACGTTGACAGTGTACAGTCACTTACGGTTACTTCCAACTTCTCTGAAGCCCTGCTAAAGTTCAACTTCCAGGTTTTTCTTCCGCCTCGTGCAAACAAAGCTTAACCGAGTCTAGAAAATTGCACCAAAAGGACAATGCATCTAATTCTCCTGCACTCACTGTAATTGTACTTTGAACAAGAACTATGTCTTAGTAGGCATTATCAACACAACTATTTTATACCTTTTTTATTTATGTTAATTATAAATCAAATATAGTTTATTGATAAAATATGAGTAAAAAAACAATTCGTCCAAAAATAAAGTACTTTAATGTTGACACAAGCACGTGTTAATGGACGGCACGTGTACTGAGGTCTCGAGCGTGAGGAAGGGGGGTGGGGGAATACAGCTCTTGTGCTAAAGGACATATTTAGGAAGCAACTAAGCACGTCATGCATGGGCTGTTTTTTTTCTCGAAGATTCTATTTAAAAAGTGTGAATAAACAGCGAATGAACTATATGTAGGAAGCACGTAAAAGCAGAGCTTGACAGAGCTATGCCGAGGTGCGCGAGATAGAAATTTCCAGAGCAGCAGCCGGGCGGTAACCACTAGGTCCCGGAGGGCTGGAATGGCGGAGGGAGAGGGGCTCGGTGAGCGGTTGTAACAAGTTCCTGGAAAGTAATGTTCTCCCGGGGCCAGCTGGGGAAATGATAGGGCGCGGGCGGGCCCAGATCGCCCCAGATACGGCGATAATGCCGCCCACACGGCTCAGCAACGGGCTGAACAGGCCGGCTCTACGCCCTGTTGTTATCTGCCGCAGCGCGTCGCCCGCTATCACAGCCGTTTCACTGCGCCTCTACTCCTGTTCGGCTACCGATCATTACAGCGAGACGAGCTCGACGAAAATACTTCCCCCCGCCCGCCTTCCGACGGCACTTCACATTCTTAATATCAAACATCAGAGAGTAACCTGATTAAAAAGCAAAATCATCTACTGTATATGTTATGACTTCCACATTTGTCAGCAAAAGTGTATGTCTTGCCAGGAAAATTTTCAAAAAATCTCTTCTAACGATTACTTAAAAATATTTGTTTTCTTGTTGTTTCGAAAAAAAAAAATGCCTTTGGAAAGCTTTGCTTTGCTTGCATACAATAAAGTTTTGATTTCCGTCTATTTTAAAATTGATTCCCAGGGTAAAAAAAATTAAAGCCCAACCACACAGTTAAATCCCAGGAAATTAATATATGCTCCTTTGGTGACAAAAAAAAATATTGCAATGTAGTGAAAAAATTTGGAATTTCTTTCATACTAAATATTAAGATGAATTTCTTGTAATTTTGTTCGGTGATAGTTTTTATTGTTTTTCCGTTTGTTTTAAACTTTTGTCAGGAAATTCTAGACGTTAAATTAGAAATTAATGGAAGTATACTCGTTTTGCAGAAAACTCTTTGGGGAAATCCGGAAAAGAGCAATCGTGCACAACGTTTTTTACAGACTTGGTGATCAATGAATTTTTACATTCAGTGCGTTTCTTGTTCTTGATGCCATATAAAATTACGGGAAGAAAATATTCTAAAGAACTGCGTCTAAGTTAAAAAAATCCACAAAATAGAATATATACATAAAAACTCCACCCACGCATTCTTAACGACAAAATAAAGCGAAAACGTGTATACAACAAACCATCTACAGTGAGACCCAGCAGCAGTACGCCTCCTTGAAGCAGGAGCCGAAAGACCACGCAACTGCACTCTCTACAAAAAATATTAACAATCCAATCGGCAGCCTCTGGACTATATACTATGGACTAATATTTACAATTCGTGCAACGTCTGTCACAAACAGCTAAATAATTCTTGGCACAAATAGGGGCTGCAGCCCTGAATTTGCGGAACATTTTGTGTTACCGATAGTCGAACACGTTTCGGGTGGCAGATCATGAAGTGCCAAGTGGAAATAAACGAAAAGGGTCTGTTACATGATTGCTCTAACCGCAACCTCTTCCGAGGAATAAATGCACGCAGTACACAACCACCGAATACCTTGTCCGGGCACGCAGGCAACGCGCTGTATGCCTGGGACGATCAGGCGTCGCGTGGCTGGCTGCTGCACGAGCAGGTGTACACAAACTACCAAGGAGGCGGACTGACAGACGAAGCAACGCTGCGAGGTGAGCGCGGATAGTATTCAGACACAAACTGTCACCCGACTCCATCAGAGCGTTGCCAAACGCAGTCGAGTTCCGCAGGGATGTACGGCNGTATTCAGACACAAACTGTCACCCGACTCCATCAGAGCGTTGCCAAACGCAGTCGAGTTCCGCAGGGATGTACGGCACTGTACGTGCCCTCGCACCTCCCACCTGCTACCGCCACTGCCTACCCTTCTCCTCAAACTCACCACGTGTACGCCCGTTGCATGCTACTAAATTTAAAATTTGTGTTCTACAGTCTAGGAGCGGCAGACCCTGGCTTTAGGTGGTTTTCAATAAGTTTTCTTGTTTATTTGGCTGGCCAACCGCTATTCTTCTTGGCCTTCACTTGGTTTAGACTGTGNGGTTTTCAATAAGTTTTCTTGTTTATTTGGCTGGCCAACCGCTATTCTTCTTGGCCTTCACTTGGTTTAGACTGTGGACTGATCGCCCACTGGTACGATTTTTCTTAAGGTATGCTCTGTTTGCACGCTAATTAATAAAAAAAACCGTGGTACTATCTTAATAATAAAAGAATAAATGTTGTGTGTATATTAAATTTAGAATTGGGTTGTTATTGTAAAATAATCTACAAATGTTGGGATTTTGATTTCATGTTTTCAATGGGTGATAATACTAGATTTATTTTGGGTTTTCATTCAATGTGGTTAATATTTAGCTTGGATATGTGTTCCACTCTTGTCTTGGGTTGTTTTTAGGTTGTGGTAGTAGCTTAGAGACAATTACATTGTAATATTTTCCTTGGGGATGATTTGTAGGAAAATTTATTTTCTGGTGAAATTTCAATTCCTGCCTCTACGAGTGTACCATGTTGTCTGTTTTAGTGTTGTATTTACTCTGAAGCATCATGTTCCTTCCCTGCATCGCTGTTCTGGCTGTGGCCAACTTGGCGCTTTCAACAGTCACCGTCACACCGCTGGACTCCGGTGTAGTCTTTGAACGTCAAGATGACGTCTTGTTTTCTGACAATAAATACTCGGTAGTGTTGAATTTTGATTTGATTATCTTGCAAAATGAATGTTCAGAACTAGAAGCTATGATAAATACAGTTGTGTCAGTGCGTGAGACTGAGAACAGGCATCCCGCTCAGAACTCTTCATTTGACCAAAATTTTAATTTGACTGTGGTACAATTAAGAAATAGTTTTCTTGCATTTAAGTCCGAAACTGAAACATTAACATCATTATTGCCATTCAGATCTAAACGTGCACTAATTGGTTTCGGAAGAAAGATTTTGGAAACAGTTTTTCGCACGTCAGATAGTGAAGATTTAACCCTTTTGGAACATCGTCTGAACTCTCTGACAAGCACCCAGGAAGACATTTCAACAAGTGTGGCTGATCAAATTATTCTTATCAAAAATTTAGAGGACAGAATTATAAGTAACATTGGGTATATCAAGAAATTAAGTCAGTTATATCTGTATAATTATAATACTTTGTAACGTAACCTCTCTTTTTCATTACATGACACCCTTGATGGGATGATCATCATGAGTTTTAGGATTAATTTTAATGGTATGCTACTCCGTGTGAGTGAAGATCTCACTAATGCCAGATTGGAAATTTTTTATTTGCGTCATGCCATTGAGACTAGTGTACACGGCACGTTAAATACAACCTTGTTAAGTGCTGATTCATTTTTGAACATTCTAAAACACATTCAACAGCTTATTTCTTTGACACTTTACACGATAGCACCTGTTGTAGATGAAAATTTATATGTTTTATGGTCTAGATAATGTTCAGGTAATTATCTACAATTCATCTCTTAATGTTGTTGTTAATGTTACCTTGGTCAATAAGGATTGTTTGTTTTAAATATATCATGTTTTTCCTGTTCCCCTTTTTGTATTCTGAATTAACAGATACTCGTTACTCAATGTTTAGGAATTCCTTATTGTTAGTTTGGATCGAAAACATTTTGCTACTGTTAAACATAATTCTCTTATGAGATGTAACACTCACGGCATTACCCTATACCCTGCTTCTTTCCCTTCATTTGACGCACACGTAAACAACTTGGTAATTTAACACATATTTCTTCTAGGGGGCCGCAGTAGTGTAGTGGTTAGACTACTCTCCTCCTACCTAGGCAAACCTGGCTCGATTCCCAGCAGGGTCGCTCCCGGATTTTCGCATATGGGCATGCATTGTGCCAGACGATGCCACTGGTCAGCGGGTTTTCTCGGGGATCTCCAGTTTCCCCTGCCCCTTCATTCCGGCGCTACTCCAACTCACCTCGCTTCACCCTCATCGGCTCTCAAGACCTCGATGTTAAGAGCCGCCAAAATCTCTCCATTCTTCACCCATTTCTCTCCGATGCTCCAACATTTTCGGGTCGAGTTTATCCAGTTATATTCTGATTTCACGTTACTGCTGTGGTATATTGTCATAAGGCTTATTCCACTCAGGTTAGACACAAAACGAGATTTATTACGGGAAAATGTAGGGAAAATTTCCGCCATAACGCGCGCTGGTGTACCAAAAAATCGCTTTTAAACTGGCGATAAATTGAGTAATTCTATTTATTTGTGAGTAAATATTCGTGTTTGTCCCGAATTTTGTTATTTACTACCAGTGGAAAACTATTAATTATTGGTTAATTGTTTTAGCCATAATTTGCGGTCTCCTATGCTATTTATAAGAGCAAACAATAAAAATACAAATGTGTTTGGCATTGAACATTCATAAGCAAACTTTCTGTATTTCAATGTAAAACCAATATGAATTTTAAGTTGGAAATACATAGGGCTATCACCAAAAGCCCTATAAATTATTATTTTTTAAACAATTTTCAGTATTTCGGTCCTTTTATTTAAATTAAGTAATTGTGTAAACCAACTTTTTGCTAAATCAACTTTACAGCAAAATATTAAACAACGTGTGAATATATTTCGTTATTTTTCCCTCTCTGGTGCGAATAATAAAGTTTATTCTTTCCATAGGTTTCTAACACAATACAAATAAAAAGATTTTACAGATTTTATTTTATGAAAACAGCAATTATCCCATTTACTTACATAAAAAGACAGAAAAATCTGTTGCAGAAATTAAAAGCATTGAGCTTCCCAACCCGAGTAGAATCAACCTTATTTGTGGTATAGACTGATCACTGTTAATTGAACATTTTTGAAAGCCCAGCTTAACATATATTTTTGCGTTTTTATTTGTATCCTTCCGCCATATTTAAAATTAACATTGCCTTGGGCCTGATCACTTTATTCGTGCATCTATCAAGTGAAACCGTGGAACTGTTACGAATGTAAATGTATTACTTAACACAAATGCATGCTTTAGTGTGTATAAAACAAGAAACACCAACTCAAATGGCAGTACACTTATACAACACACTCGCAATACAACGCCAAGACTTGAAAATATTTTTATCAATCCGCTGCCAACTTAAATGGTTTCGTGTATGCCAGTTTGTGCTGTAGATCATGTGTCGTTATGGGAAAAAAAAAAAAAAAAAAATAGTTTTATTTCATAATTGTTTACTTCACCGTGAGCAGCCTTTTTAAAAGACAGTTCTTTAGCGACATGTGTCGCTGTTGCTCGCTGCCAGATTTTCGTGACCTTCCCACGCAGACAGCTGGTATGCAGCAAGATGTACGAGCCGCGGTACCCCTCCCCCGCCCACTGGAACACATTCCCCGTGGTCATGCCGCCGCCGCCGCCTCACTTACGACCTCACAGCCGGGGGCGACCCGGGGCTCCTCACTGGAGCCACAAGGTGCTGGGTTGTCTTCTAGTGGGCCCACTGGTGGCGCCAAACTCCGACCTGCAGTTGAATGCTCCCGAGTAGCTCAGGGTTCGAGCGCCGGGTACAG
>NQII01009542.1:4022-16244 GCA_002778355.1 Clitarchus hookeri | reverse complement strand
AACACATCATAGCTCGTGTCCACTCGCCATTCATCCTCGCCATCAACCAACCACACGATTCTCAACCCCCCATACTTTACTAAACGAAACCCCAACCGGTTCCTGAAGAGACGTAACTCTACCCAAGACTGACTCTTGCACAAGCCAATTCCTGCAGAAATGGCTAGAACAGTGAACAAGACCAACCCACCATACCACCCACCTATACCAACAGTCGATAACAACCAATCTCGAAAAAGTCGCCTAATATGAATGACCAGGCCAACCAACCAGTTGCGAAACATTCGTCAAAAATATCCTCCAGTTCATTCGTTCGCCTTTTAGAACTTGATTTTTTCATCGACCCGAATAAGGCATAATTCTTCAGATCCTACCATTCCCCTCCTCCTGCACACACTCGCATAAATTTTATCTAAAACACACTCTCGCAATCGAGTGTATACACCGCTGAATTAATAAGTCTTTCATAGAAGCAAAACGGACTGAATAAGAAATTTAACTACATTACTATTATGTAAACATGAATTTAATTTATTAACTTATTATAAACATTCTATCTTTCTAATTATTTCATTCATTCGATCTTCACATTTCTCAGATGTTTGCAGATCATGAATAGTAGCCAACAATCTCATCTGATAATACACCGATCCTTCAGTTCACTAATGACAGAAGATATCTCTTTAATGTGAGAGGAATCTCCATCTTGTTGCAAAGCGATCAAATGTCTGAGTCTATCAACAAGTTCATTCGGGTCTTCTGTAAACATGTAGTCAGTATTCTCAACGTCTTGTGCCTACTCCATTTTGCTCGTTGCAGCAAATGGATGAGCGTTCTTGACGCCTTCTGCCTTATTCACACCACTTGTCAAACTAAACTCGTTGGTGAAATGTGTGGTAATGTCGAGAGAATCATCATCCTTCTAATCAGATACTTCATCAACAATGTCTTCATAGTCATTATCAACAATTCTGTCTTCTTGATCGTCTTCGCCTCCTGTTTCACCCTCAATATCAATTTTTTTTTTTCTTTGTAGGAGTCGTATGGTCATCATCAGTATTCAGAGCCGACGATGGTTTATTTTGAAGTTCGTCGACTTCATGCGAAAGTCTTGCAAGTGTACATTCCACACAACCCGACTCTACTGCACTCATTCTGTCTATAGCATTAACTGTCTCATCATTGCCCACCGATGCAGCATGGAGTATTGGCGACATCACTTACTGGCTACCAGTAGACGAACCCTTGTAGATCTCTATGTGTTCCTTCAATGTATCGCCTTGCATAAACTGTATGGTACCAATGTCGTAATGTGTCATCGCGCGAAAAATACTCTTCGTACAGGTGGTTCTCTCATGTCGCGAGCATGGCAGATTTTACTGAAGATACTTCCACAGTAGCAACACTGTTTTCCATGTAATATTCCAGCAGTTGGAGAAGGAACATCCATGGAGGTAAGATCTATAGTAGACTTCGTACAATAATTGTCTTGCACCATATTTATAAAAAAACTAACATTCTTTCTACAGAATCAACTTGTGTATCTACTTTGCATATCTACTGCTCTATATATAAACTTACAAACATATTTCATTAGTGAGATTTAAGCATTTTTATGCATCCCTTCAACCAGATATTTTATGTGTTTCCTTGGTTACATTACCATGCAGTTACATCTTCTACAGTTTCTTCCAGACAAGTTCTTTGCTCAGCTTGAACTCATGATCCGCATATGAACCCTAAATGTCCCCTGAATGACCACTAAATTGACCTCAAAAGACCTCAAATGACCCTAAATGACCCATCCTGCTATTCAAGTGACCCATAAATTATCCCTAAATTACCCTTCCTGCTATGCAAATGAACCCTTCAGCTCTTCAAATGACCCCTCCTGCTCCGCAAATGACTCTTCATGCTCTGCAAATGATCCCTCCTGCTCCGCAAATGACCACTAAATGACTATTAAATTACCCCCAAATGACCCTAAATAACCCCTCCTGATCCGCAAATGAACCCTTCAGCTCTTCAAAAGACCCCTCCTGCTCCGCAAATGACTCCTCATGCTCTGCAAATGATCCCTCCTGCTCCGAAAATGACCACTAAATGACCCCTTCTCCTCCACAAATGACCACTAAATAACCCCTTCTGCTCCACAAATGACCACTAAATTACCCCTTCTGTTCCACAAATGACCACTAAATGACCCCTTCTGCTCCACAAATGACCACCAAATGACCCCTTCTGCTCCACAAATGACCTCTCCTGCTTTGCAAATGTAACCTCTTGTTCCTCAAATGTCCCCTCTTGCTCCGCAAATGACCCCTCATGTTCCACGACTGACCCCTCATGCACCGCAACTGGCCCCTCTTGCCCTGCAATTGACCCCTCACACAATCCAGTCTCCGCATTCATGTAGTGTTTTGCTGGTTTTTTATATTGTAATTCTCTGTTGTCAGGTAGAAGGCAATCAGGAAGATCTTATTTTCCAAGTGGATTGAGCCCACTGTTCTCAGCTCTAAATTATTTACCCTTGGAATATATTTCTTCTTCCTCTTGTCAAAATTTGTGCATACTGTCGTCAACAGTGCTTTCTATTGCATCTACATTATGCATACAGCTACATTCGAGGTAGTAAAGGCTATAGTACAATATTCGTCATCGTGGGGTTCTAGTTTCGTATAGCTACAGCCCAGCAACATAGTTTATTTTACACCACCATATGTTTCCACCTCATCGATAAGTTGGTTTATCATATTAGGTTTCATTCTTGACAGGAACAAGGAAACATCTTTCAATGTAATTGACATATTTTATTAAACATATTCTTTAAGAAGCCCCCCGAATGCAGATCACTTCAGGAAAATACAATAAACATTAGGCTTCGGTTCGCAGAGCACTGACTGAGGTTGTGTTGTACAATCAAGTTTCGTTGATACAGGTCGCAGCTGCATGTTCGTTGAGGTCAAAGGCAAACCTTCGTATTCACTATTTATCTTCGTTGTATGAGGAGAGACCCCTTCCAAATCTATGGTTTCAGAATGACAACAGCAATTTTCGTATATCAAGTTCACTCTTTTTACAGTAAAGAGCCCGACTTCTGGAGAAGTCTCCATCGTCAGCTCCGTTGGAGACGAAGCTGAGGCCTCATGTTTTTTGCGGTATATAATTAATTTCTATGTATATATGTGCATATAAGCGAATTATAATAATAAATGTTATATTGCTCTGTAGGTATGTGTATTTTCTTCTGGAGCAAACTAGTATGTGGGGTTTCTCAGAGTGCTCCAACATTTTTTACATTTAAAATGTATGTCAGGATGCCTTCTCTGAACAGAAGCTGGGCTCTTTACAGTAAAAGGGCGAATTTCACGAACATTTGCCCATGGGCGACAAATTCTAATGCTATTTACTTTACATAAACCATGCATCCACGAGCTCCTTGTGCCCACTCTAACCACTACAGTCACATCAACTGCATCAGCTGCACCGGGCCGCACCAGCAACATCAGGCCAAGACTGCGTAGTGCAGGTTGACAAGAACGGAACTTGCACCTTCTTGCTAACAGGTACTGTGTTACTCAATAGGTCATCCTACTTTGATTAAATGTTCTCCATTGAGAACATTATTTAATCATCCGCTCGGCTTTGACAGTTTACCCCAAAGCCACAGCCATTGGGCGCACGGTCCATTGGTCATTACGTCGTAGCAGCTCGCAACGCAACATACAATGTAACGTACAAACAAATGGCGTCAACTGGCCTGTAGGCCGATGCTGAAGTGCTAACTGCCCCAAAGTGCAAAGGAACCAATAGTGAGCAGCATTTATCTAAACATATCACACAACTTCATTTCATTCAAAGCTGCAGTCAGGGGTGGGTTTTATTGTATTAATAGCCATCGACCATGGCAACCTACACCCCTTTGTCCAGGTGGACTTGTCCATCCCTTAAGAAGACAGCCACCTAGCAACACTGTAGCCAGTGAAATACAAACACGTCACAGGAAATGAAATACAGAGAGGTTTCACAAGAAAGCATAAAAGTGTATTCAATGTATATTTCTAAGAGGGCAATTGTGTTTTGACAAAGGGAAATTACTTATAAAGGTCTCCATCACAGTAACATTTAATTTAGTGTGGTCACACTCCATGTCAACTTCACAACATCAACCTTAACATACATTTGTTAATCAATGGGGGTGTAACCAATGTGTTTCATTAAAAAATATATATATATTTTTTGTTACCATTGCAATAATGTTACATAGTGCTTATGTCATGTTTTACCACTCGGCGTTTGATATCGGTTCACGCCACTTGTTACAGCAGCCGACCCCACTCGTTCAGTTTCCTTCAACACACAACAAAGATTGGCAACGTGGTCATCCACTCCACGAGCCCCTTGGTACCATAGTTTAGACTGATGTCACTTCATTGCAATAGTAACTTAATTAACTGAAACATTTGATATATTTTAAGTACCGNCCATAGTTTAGACTGATGTCACTTCATTGCAATAGTAACTTAATTAACTGAAACATTTGATATATTTTAAGTACCGGGGGGAGAACCCCCTGCACTCTCACCAGAGAGCTTAACACTACCCCATATCTGCATAACCACCATGCTGACTTAGGTCATTTTCACGCTAAGGTCACCAGCAGGCCATAAGTGCTTGGTCCATTTCTTTTAATATTCGNTTTAAGTACCGGGGGGAGAACCCCCTGCACTCTCACCAGAGAGCTTAACACTACCCCATATCTGCATAACCACCATGCTGACTTAGGTCATTTTCACGCTAAGGTCACCAGCAGGCCATAAGTGCTTGGTCCATTTCTTTTAATATTCGCATGTCCACTTCTTGAACAGTAAACAGCTTTACAAAATTCAGTGAGTGTTGATTCATTGTCCTCTGCGACACGTAGGGTGCTACACCCCTTGTAGTACTACCTACAATTTTCTAATATATGTCAGGCGTACAAGCTGGTCTACAGTCTCGTCATAAGGTCAATATGTAAGTAGTGATATATTAGTGTGTGTTACAACTTCATCATCAAACTGACGGAGGCATCAAGGGCACCCTGGACCATCGACCGAACTACCCACATCACTAACTCTCCACTGAGCTATGGCGCCAGGCAATTCTACACTCAACCAGCCCTGGATCACCTCGACCACGTCATACTACACATTCTAACACTTGATTCCTATCCTAATTACACAGATCTCTCTAGGGAACTCACAGGCACTCAGTTGGATCACTCAGTATCGGGTAATGAACTGTTCCCCAGTGAACTATGAAGACACGCATCTGGATGCAAAACTTGCATGTTCTGCAGGCATCACTGGAGCAAGACTGTGGGCAGATGACTTGATAACAGTGGCCATGCCAGATCACGCAGGAGTGGTCCACATCAGTGCAAGAAAAAATATGTACATTTTCAGACTACATGTGTTTTATTTCTGAATTTCGGGGTACAGATCCTCTACAACCCGCAATCAAATATGTTTTCACAACTACCTAAGAATATGCAGTTTACGTAATTCAGTGCTCATCGCAGTTTAAGGTGAGTGGGACAGCCTTAATAGGCCCACTTCATTCTGGTGTGTGTACTAGGCACGAGGAAGACTGCCTTCTTCAGCATTATTGGGCGCATTTTCAACAATGCAACCACTGAGCGAATGGTGTACATCTGGGCGATCAGCAGCACGACTCTAAGAGTACCAACAACTTCACTTCGACAATGCTTGCCGATGGTGTCTGGCGCCTAGTCGGGTTACCTTTCCAAAAAAAAATCCCTCCTTCACAGTCCTCGCACTGGCATTAATTGCTTACACATATTAAAATAGAAAATTACTATTTTACATAGGCTGCATTATGTGATAATCACTCCTTACGATTAGTCTTTATAAAAAGTGTGTTACAGTATATTACATGGTAGTATGTATGTTCACGTGGTATGTTCTTTTTACTACTTCTGCTCTTTTCACGATCATTTTCGTTCTTTGCCATTCGTACTACAGGAAGCACTTTTTTTGTTTGTTGTTCGCATGGTATGAGCACTGCTCTTTCTGCTCCCTAAGAGCAGCTCTTTCTGCTATTGCTCGCCGAGGTGGAGCAGAAAGAGCTGAAACAGTAAAAACGTTCCTGTCCACACAAAAACAAACAAACTGTCACATGACTGCATGTCTGGTACTTGGGGAATTTGAGATAAAGTTTTTTTCGGAGGAATAATTCATTAGACCTATCATAAAACATAGTTGTCATCCTGTAATTAATGTAGAAGAAAAAATGTTTTACTAATAAAAGTGAAAATTGTTACCAGTGAAAGTCACAGTTATAATTCATTACAGCTTCATGAGCATGTTAAACCTATCCATTGTCTTCTTCGTCATCAGAAGACATATTTGCATCAAATAAAATCAGTACAATGTTTCTAACCTCTCGTGTTCGTGCCATTTGTGAAACAAAAAACACACTTTTGATCTTTGTTATTTGGGTCGTCAGGTCGAGAGCAGCTGCTATTTTTACGCCCTTCATGCTCCTTGGCAAAATTTCACATGCTCTCGAGAGCAGAAGTAGCAGAAAGAGCATACCATGCGAACAAACCTAGTATGTACTGCGAATATCGTGAAGCCCCTAGTAAATTCGTGTTCATTGTGACTATTGTCAATTTATACCATTTTCAGATATATTTGTGGTATTTTCGTGAAAAGCAGAGATTCTTAATAACTACCCTTATGTCATGTAGGTATTTTTATGCATCTAATCTAAGAGGTACTTGTGCATGGATAACCTAGTGGGTACTTTTAGGTTGTATGGCACAGCTAATTTGCATTCCTTACATAGTGTCATTAAGGGCTGGGTCTGCAATGTATTATACTAGCTTGAACAAAATGCAATACCGATTTCACACCCAACAATTCATTTTGACGTCAACTTATTTGCGCTTGGGGTCGAAACACCACCTACCACAAGCACCACCACTTGATACAGCATGACCAAACCATTAAGTGATAATAATAACAACCGAAAAACCGGAATTAGGCTACCACCCTGTTGCGAGCTCTTTCGCCTCTCCACTACCCGACCAACCTCCTCTTCCATGCCCTTCCTGAACCTCATACTTTAAATGTTACCTGAGCGGTTGGGGATAGTAATGTGGACATCGTCTGGCGACCATGTTAAGAAATGTCAAAATATTATACAAAATTCCTATTTCGAATAGGATGGGTGCCAGCTAACTGGGTGAGCACGAAGTCACAGTTCTCAGGATTGTGGGCCAATCGACCATGTGACTGTATCCCAAGACACCTACAGTACAAATTTACAGGAAAACGTAATATATAGCTGGGGTATTCAGGCTCCCCGGCACCCCCTAGAATACTAAGGGGTACCTTTTACCTTATAAATGAAGGATGCCTCCTTGAGGCGTCGATGACTTCCTGGATAGGGCCAGGGACCGAGATAAAACACAAAAATGAGAACTCACAAGTTTCGGTTAACTCAAATAAATTGTATTGCTGAATAGTGTACACAGTTACATGTATGCAATGCAAATTAAAGAGGCCTGGCTCACAAGGCCTGCCAGCAGCTGTAACTGTACAGAAGGGCCAAAAATGGTGCGAAAACTTACAAGAGTACTTAAACCACCAGGGTCGATAAATTGAGCTGTTGGAGGGGTACTGCGAACACAGCGAATACTGTTGGTAATTAAATCAAAGTTCCAGTAAATTATGTTAACCTTTTGCAGTTATATGTTCAGAACAAAGTATGAAAGTCCCCTGTGATGCGACCCATGTGCAGCACCTAAGACCCGTGGAATCAGACTGCCAGATATGTAGTGAGCAAGCGGTGTCCTTGCCAAAAGCTCGCTCCACCCAACGAGGTAATTTAATTAACTGACATTATTAACACGGAACTTGAAACATATACACATAAAACACTGAAACATTCTGAGTGAATTTTCTTAATCCTGTAGATGGTTAGGAGTTCTTAATTAAGCACTAATTTAAATACAAAACATGATTATGTGGTGTCTTGCAGAGCACATGAGAAATTTACGCCTGTAAAGTTTTGGGGCACTTTACCACTGGAACGGTCTGGTAGAAAGAAAGACTATTTCCCACATCACTTATTGGCTTGATTAGAGACACAATTGCACTCTGAAAATTATACAGAACACTTCAAATACCCTAGCCTTGCTACTCTACAACTCATTAAATATGCACATGGCGTGCATTTATTGTAGATTACTTTGCAATCCCCTAAGGACGAATTTCACGAACATTTGCCCATGGCGATAAATTCTAAAGCTATTTACTACACATTCTAACACTTGATTCCTAACCTAATAACACAGATCTCTCTAGGGACACCACAAGCACTCGGTTGGATTACCCGGTGCGGACACACATCGGGACACATAATGTGTGTGTTCTGCGGGCCGCACTAGTACAGTGACTGTAGGCCGATGACGTGATGCAGTGGCCATGACAGACCATGCAGGAGTGGTCCATGTCACACTTGTTCCTGTTATGCTACACTAACCTAACAATAAATTTCTATGAAGATACACAAGCATCTCCAAATATATTGCTAAGCATAATAATACTTATTACACAAACATTTGTAACCTGCATGGTGTGTTGGCTGCATTTACTTACCATTAATAATATTACAATGCCCTCAGTCCAGGAACAAATGATTATTCCAAATTACGGAGCACTAAAACTATTCTTGTGGTACTAAATATGCAACACAAATTTTATATCAGTTGATATTTCTCTACTTTTACAATCCTGCTCACCATTGCCTGATTGGCATGACATAGCTGACCGCAAACATTCTGCAACAAAACACATTTGCCATACAATTTGATTTAACCTATTCACATCCGACATGTCATAAACACATGCCTCGCTTAGAATGGCATGTTCAATTTGGTGACTGCAGTGCTTCATTACATACTAGCTCAAACGTGTGCAACTATAATCTACAGTTAATCATTATGTTATTACCGACTTAACTTACTAGCAGACACATGGAACATGGCATGAAAATTATTTAAATTGTAACTTTGTTAAAAAAAACATACACAAAATGTAAGATTAATTTTTAACTACCTGCAAATGCAAAACATTTTGATGATGTTAGAATATCTAAAATGGTATTGAAAACATATATGTTGATGAAAGCATATTATAAATTTGATGAATATTTAAGTGACAGAAACCATGATTTACAACTAATTGTTTTTTGTTCATGTATTTGTATTGTAATGGATGCAGTATTTCATATGTTTCATATTTTAATTTCATATTTTGGTAACTTACTCTACATGTAGTATTCTATATATTGGCAACTGATAGATTGCTGTTATTTGTGTATGGAAATTGTTAATATCTGACAAATTAATGTCCTATTTGTCTAGTCATGTTTTTATATTGTAATGATTACTGGAATTAATATTCTTCGTATTTTGATAACAGAGATCTTGTATTCCATATGTTGTGGAATGAAGATTGCTATTATTTTTGTATTGAAATTATGTATCATCTTACAGATTATTGTCCCATTTGCTTATTTATTATATTTTATAAGTGTTGTCTGCATGGCAACAAGAGGCAAAATAGTGTCCATTACAGATTGCTTGGTGAAATGAAAACGATTCACAAACTCTACAACCGAAAAGTATTCGCACATATTTTGGCCATCGTGCCAACCGACGAGGATGTTCATTACATTGACGATTCTCGACACGCTGAAGTAAATCCAAATGATCTTCGTCAAATTACCTTGGCACTTCGTACTCCGTCATAATCATCAGCAGTAAGCAAAACCGTTTGACTAGGTTAGAAATTGTTGACTGTTGCTTAGAATTGTTGACAGGTAAGAAACAAAAGGTTGAAGGGGGGAGGGGTTATTTTAATTAATTATTTATTTATTCAATGCATCCTTTTTTTTAAGCACAAAGCTGCAGTATATTTGCCACAATAATAATATAGAAGTATACATACACATTACACTGAACATAAATGAGATTACCACATTAATTTTTCAGAGGTTAAAATACGCAGTGAAATAATTCCCATGTGGTAATTACAATAAATGTTCATCATTTACAAGTAGCCTACATCACAATTGCTCTTTAGTTGAACGTTACAATTTGATAATCAGGCGTGATTTTCGAAGATCTCTGCATATGGCCCCTCATGATGGTTTGAAGTGAATTGGTTGGATTCATTCACGTTGCTTACTCTATGCCTTTTTTTTTTTAATATCGTCGTTTTGCGTTTTGCTGTCTGTTAGTTTGTGCGAGTTGAATTGGGTTTTTCGATTTTGGATATTTCATTGTTTGAGAATTTTTTCGAGTTTCTTGAAGATTGTGAGATTCTAGTGCTTTCTAAGCCTGGAATTCATTTGTGTACTGTGCAGCATATTTTATATGCTTCAATATTATGTTAGAATTTGATCACATTACATTTCTGGCTGTACAGGGACTAGGGCTATTCAAACGCTGTATCAAAGAGTTGCTGCTACGTCGTTGCTCTAGGTCTGTGTTGTGATCGTTGGTTTGGTTTCCTTTTCTATACCTTAAACAATGGTGGGAACGGATAAACTTGAAAATATAAACCCTAAATTGTACAGCAAATGTGATGAAAGAATAGTCACTTGCGAAGAAGTAGATGATGAAATTGTTGACGACTTCGATTCCCGTGAAATATTTGGTAAGATCATTGTATTGTATTGTGGTTTTTTTAGGTTGTTTCACATATTTTATTTTTCTGTAATTCTTGTGTTGGAAAGTGCAATCTTCGGTTATGTCAGTGTCGTATAAGAATCTCTGCCGCTTTTACTAACACGTAAAGAAATTAATAAACCTCACCTGTTCAGATATAGTAATGGTAATTATCCAGAATAGCAGCTTTTCTGTAAAAAAAATTTTTTTGAAAACCCGAAAAGTGGTTTATTTCCAATTATGCAGAACTCAAATATACTAGAAGCATTAACGTCCGACTAATTTCGTAATATGTGCCCACCTAACCTAACTGAACCTAACCCCATGATGGGTGAATCACTATTTTACATTTTTTTAACTAACCTAGGATTGTTGGGTTTTAAACTAACCTACGAATTTAGTCTAATCTAGGATGTTACGGATTTAAAGGAACCATAAAACACACCTGAAGAATATGAATTAACTCAGTAGGCGGTGGGTGCAATTCCTCTGTCCTCGGTCAATTCAACTGCTGTACACCTTACTTCACTCTACTAAACAAGTAACACCCGCCACATAGGCGAATATTACGTACAGAAGCACTCGTTTGTAGGCGAATATTACACACAGAAGCATTCGTTCATAGGCGAATATTACGCACAAAAGCGCTCGTTCTTGCACTCTCAGTTTTTAAATCAGTCGGATTCGGACGTCACAAGCTGCGCCCGCAACAACACAACTGCACTATCTCACATCTGAAATTCCATGATGATAACGTCTAAAGACTGTTACGATGACGTCAACGACCCACAGCCAATAAGGTGACTGCACTATGCCAAAAATAATGGCATCCGACGTAAACAGAGCTGCGGGCTGCTCGTACTTTTAACTATTTTATTTAATACGTTCTACTTATTTTAACATTACGCCCTCCTGAATATGAACAAGGTAAGCTGTGCAGAACCCATTAATGCTACTTTTGTTGATCTAGGACGTTTCCTTCAGAAAAGCAGCTACAGGGGATAATTACCACACTAATAAAATGATAATTATGTTCATGTACATTTAAGCCAAGTTTATAAACTATGCACCAAACTTAAAACTGCAAGGATGCAAAGCAAGAAAATTAAGCTTATGCTACAATGGGCTGATGCTGACTGCTGATACTGGCTGTAGTGCCGATAGTCACTCTCTATGTGCTACAATGAATGCTGATCATCTGCTCACGAGCATAGTTCCATTGACGTTCTGTAGATGGCAGGGCAATCAATTTATTTACGTTCGCTCCATTTTTTTGGGAATAACGTTTTTGGCATTTAATTATGCTTTATATTATTTTTATTGCATATAGTATTACAACATTCATATCCCAGAGTAATTATATAGAATAGTGGCTTTTCTGAAGGTAACATAGTAGACCCACAAAAGTACCATAAATGGGTTCTGCGCAGCTTACCTTTTTAATATTAAATAATAAAATACTAAATAAAATAGATAAAATA
>NQII01009541.1:0-49192 GCA_002778355.1 Clitarchus hookeri | reverse complement strand
CATTTCACCAGTGTGAAATTTGTATTATATTCAGAAAACATATCCAAGGCAAGTTTTCTGAATTGCAGCAAAAAACTAAATATTTAAAAGCTATTTTCTCAGAACAGTCGTGCTTAACTGAAGTAAGGCAGTAACAGCTGTTGTATTACTTTACGAATGAGGCTTTCTCACATGCAACTCCTTGTGCAAAACGATTAACTACCTTCCCTTGTCAGTCGGACTATCCCGATACACGTCCTTTAAAGCAATCCCATTGAGAAGTTTCTATCCACATTGTGATAGGAATAATGTTTTATTTCTGTGCATTATGGGGCACGTGTGCTCGGGACTGACATGCAAGACAGCAGTTTAAACTGCAATCTTCGCACTTGTTCCACTACAAAACTCTGGAAAACGTCCATTATTACCTTAGAGCTTTTATCTTTAGATTTTCACAGTGAAAACTCTACTTTAGATGGGTTTCTAGATAGTTTTTAAAACAATGCAGTATATAGGTGCAAAAAGTTTCAAGTTTTCATTTCTTGTTTCATATATCAATGGCCAGATAAGAGGTAATTAAAAATATTTTGCATGAACGAATTCACTAGAGAAACGTGATTTGAAATATTATACCGCGTCCTCGTCCTCCTGAAGTACGTACATACTCATGCGTACTTGTCTCCGGAAGTGACATCATCAGTGCTGTCCGAATTACAAGTATACAAGTTAACGAACATGTATACTTCTCGCGGTATTGCGGCTTACATGTGCCGCCATTTTGAGATGCATGTTGTAGATTACAATTGATTTCCGACATTATTATTTTATTGAAATACTAATAGGGCACTATCACTAATTCGAAGGCATAGAATTTTGAACTAAGTAAGTATTTGTGGAAGGATACACGTTAAAAAAATTCTTAACAATAAATTCGTATTAGACCTATCTGTTCATAACCGACAGAAGCTAGTGTAAAACAAGCAATCAAAATTTGCAAACTCACATACAATCAGCATGACAATAAACTTTATCTATGTCGAATTGAAATAATATTGAATCCTTGATTTAACCCTACAAAATTTCGGCAATTAACAAGTTCTTCACTACCTCAGTCGAGAGGAGGAATGTAGCAATTCTGTTGCATTGCTGGTGTTAAAACTGTTGTAGAAACATATGTGCAGACTCACATGTACATGCTTTTTTGGTGACTTACCTCATTATATCGTCACTATTAAATGTTAAAGCTTAGTATTTTCATTCAAAATTCTTAACGGACAGAATGGCGACGTGATAAAATTTAAAATCGGTCTAGGCGAGTGCTTCTGTGTTGTAATATACGTACTTTGTGTCTGCGTACATAAATGCACATGGTGATTAGCTTACAAATATTTATTGCAACTGTTAAATATTTTTGCTATATACATTTTAATTCCAGGAAATTCGATGTGAAAAAATATAATATTTTTGGGCTCTTAGAGTGGGGGGAGGGGGTGTCCCCTCCGCCCCTGCGCAATATACGTGTTAAATATTAAAGAAATTATGCATTAATAGAGGGATAATGGGGACTTTGGCCCATCGGGACTGTGTCCGGAGCATCGAAGCTGTTCGTGATCTGCCATTTTGGTCGGCCGGTGGCCATAATATATCCAGGTGACCTTGACCTTTAACCCCAGTATCCTTTATCCAAAAAAAATCCAAAAAAAATAAAAAATAAAATATCAACAACATTTTAAAATGTATATAAAAATATTAAAAAATTATTTAAAAATTATTAAATAAAAAATTTATAAAAACATTAATTTAAAAAAAATTCTGAGGTTTTCCACACCTCCCTCCACCATTACTCATTCTGCCATCTTGGTAGGTGCAGTCCACCATCTTGGTAGGCGTCACAGTCACCGTCCACCATCTTCGGTAGGTACAGTCCGCCATCTTGATAGGTGCAGCCGTCCGTCATCTTGGTCGGTGCAGTCCACCATATTGGTAGGCATTACAGCAACCGTCCGCCATCTTAGTTTTTTCGTTTCTAATTTGTTTACACATTACTGGAGTTTGTCTCTCACCTTCGTTCGACTACAATATTGGATTTCATATTTTTCATCACCTAGATGGTGCTAGTGTATTAATTTACACACCAGGCGAGTTGTAGATTTAGCCTCCGCCAGCAGCCATATTTGTTTATGTTTTTAAAGTATATGTTGCGCTGTCGACGCCCTCCATATTGGATTCAGTTTTCAACACCTAGGTGGAGCTATTTTCTTGATTTTGTCACCAGGCTGTAGCCATATTTGATAATGTTTTTTAAAGTAAAGGTAGTGCTGTCGGCAACCTGCATGTTAGATTCTATTTTCAACAAATAAATGGCATTAAGTTCTTGATTTCACTGCCAGGCGAGCTGCCGGTACCCGCTCATTCAGCCGCAAAGTTAGCTGCCGGCACTCATATTTATAGTCATAGGAAAATCTGTAATTTTTCATCTTATTAGAAAAAAATATTTTTCCAATCAGCGGTATACCTAAATGCATAATTTATTAAATCGATAAATTTCTGTATTAAAAACTTAAATTAAGACCAACAAAAACATTTTTCGTTTTAATGCTAATTAAAGTACCTTTAAAATTGAGTATTTATTCTGTCACCACTCACCCCACCACTTTAGTCAGTGCAATTAATCACCCTCGTTTAATCCCTTACCACTAACGCTCTTGTTTTCAGCATTGTTCGCCAGAGCGTCCCAGTGTAAGGAAAGTATATAATAGGAACAATGTCAACCCTCGCACAGTTTCTCGTCTGATGCCAGAGGTGACAGATCGCTCTCTCACCCGTCGTCTTTTAGCATTCTCAGATATTTTATTACATCAGGTCGCAGGATATTATCAAGCGTGCACTTAATACGCATTTATATTCCCGCGAAATTAAAAATCTGCTCAAATTTGAAGTATCGGTTCGGGTCATATAGTCTCTCGAAGAATATGTAACCTCATAAAATACCGTACTAGAACTTAACTTTTTTAAATTGAAAAATTTATCATGGATCTAATTTGCAATGGCGTTACCTCAGTAACCGTGTCGCTATTGTAACACTTCGTTTTCATTCACCAAATGTGATAGAAAACACGAAAAGCATGGATGTTCGAATAATGCAGATGAGGTGGCATGTAAGTGTTGAAACTGCGACGTAGCATTTGCTAGGCGCTATAAATTGCAGAGGAATGCAAAAAAACCTACGTAGCTGTTGGACCTTCAGTTGCCAATATCCGTCGTGTGCAATCTCCTTCACAACAGCGTACGAGCGTAATTCCCACAAAACCAAGGGTTCAGGATGAGTATCCAACATCATGCCAGCGACCTTCACGCCCAAGAATCGTGGCAGAGTCTGGGATGGTTAATAACAATAGTTTCGTCGAGGTCCAAACTGCATTCCAACACAGTATAAATACCTATGCCTCCACAACGAGAGCGGGTGTTCGAAGGATGTTTGCACATTTTTAGCTCGTATGGGGCAAAACATCGCTGTTGGCTCTTCATATAAACACGCCACCAATAAAATATAATGTATGGCTCGAACGCAGCTTTGCTAAACCGACCCCATTCAACGAAAGGAAGGTATTCGAATCGAAAGGCAAGGTATCGAAAATACTGTAAAACCTCATTTTGTAAATATACGTCGCGAGAAAGAAGAATACAAACATTTCCCTCCCTTCTATCACCGTCCAGAGTCACAAACACACTGCTACGTGACTTTAGCCGAATGAAAAGTAACACACATATACATGTATGCATGTGTGTGTGGCCTCTACGGTAGGAGCTGTCAATAGTATCGATGTATTATGAAACGTTAAGTGTAACTTATCATTGCTCTGCGTTAAATACATACGAATGTCAGGATTTTGCAGTTGTCCTTTAAAATGTGTATTTATAAGCAAATAATACAATTTCGTAAATGTCAAGTTTTCAAAAAAAAAATTTGCATGATGCTTTAATGCTACTGTTAGTCACAATTCTTATCGTCATTATTTTTGTTATCTGAAAATTCTTAAGTCATTGGTCGAGTTACCCCAAAAAATAATCCATCACACATAAGACTTTACATAATCGTGGTAAAACCCTTATATACTGAAGGCTAATACATTTTGTCACTACTATTTTTACGGCAAAGCACATTCTGATTATTTAAATGTTCATAAGCGTGTACTCCTAAAAATGTTCTCACATCTGTCCTGGACATTTCATTATTTTCTGTCAGTTAGGATACACAGGATTTATGAGCTTGAGTTGGTACTGTTCAAGGTTAGTTTGTTCAAGTTCAACCAGTTTGTAATGCCCATAATTACTTATTTTAGTATGCCAATTTCTAGGAAGTGATATCCAAAAGAACAGTGGACCGAATCCCATCAACAAGGTTCCATTGGATTCTATACACTTAAAACCAATTTAAAAGGTTAAATTGAAAGGGTACTAGTAAAAATAATACCACTTGTAGGCCTAAAAATTAATCTCACAACATAATATAAATAAAGGGAAAAAATGAATATATGTAAACAAAACATCCTGTACAACAATGACAATAATATACAGAAACAACAGTACCACTGGCCACAATTAAAATATTCATATATTGGGCAAAAGAAGCATGAAATAAAGAAATATTCATGGACTTGCCTTTAATTTGATAAGTCTAATTTACTCAGTTGTTTAATGCTACATGGCATTCTATTGAAAAACTTTAATTCCACAGATGTGAATTACATTTGTTATAATAGCAAGTAGNTTTAATGCTACATGGCATTCTATTGAAAAACTTTAATTCCACAGATGTGAATTACATTTGTTATAATAGCAAGTAGTAATTGCTGATGAATTCAAATTGTTACATAAACACTGGGACACAATTTTACCTACTTACAATCAACAAATCCCCACTGAAAATAAACACATAAACACTTCAAACCATACCAGAATGTATTGAAAATACTGACGCATTAATCACAGTAATTACTTATCTCATATTTAATATTAGAATTTCAGTCCACTAAAAGTAAAGAAAAAACATGTTATTTAATTATTTAAACACTGAAACATTGTATCATCTCAAGATGTACAGAGTACGCTTATATGGGTTGTTGTGATGGTGCTCGACATAACGACATGGGATGGAGAGGATGAAGACAGAAATGTCTCACCGTCATTGCAAGACATGTCACCATAACTATTTGGAATCCTTCCATAGACTCTGTGCGTTGCTGCATAGAAACCTCTTCTCCCCATTGAAGTATTTAGGAGTAAACATACATGTACTCACACACTTTAGTACCTAACATGTACAGTTACGCTGTTTTAATTTCACAGTTAGCCAGTTTGTGTGAATACTTGGCACTAATGTTCACTAACGAGTGTGATCATAATTTGTGATTATANTTTCACAGTTAGCCAGTTTGTGTGAATACTTGGCACTAATGTTCACTAACGAGTGTGATCATAATTTGTGATTATAATTGTTTTAATATCACTTTTACACTATTAGTTTGTCAGTTTTGATGTAACTGTTTGCACTTGCACTAAATCTACACGCCCTTTCAAACTTTGCTATAGTCNGTTTTAATATCACTTTTACACTATTAGTTTGTCAGTTTTGATGTAACTGTTTGCACTTGCACTAAATCTACACGCCCTTTCAAACTTTGCTATAGTCACACAAATGCTATCAGTTTCAATAAGACATCCAACAAATCACAATGTCAACAACGGGAAAATATAATCAACCACATATTCAACCAGAAACATAAAACATTTAAACAATAGGGCTTTGGTGAAGAGATAGATAAAAATACGAAATACACTGAGGTACACTTCAACAATTCGAATCATGTAAGAAGACTAAACACCCGACATCAAAGCGTGTGAAGACGATGTGTAACAACAAGGTAACAGAAAACCAGCTTCAGTCAATACTTCAATGATAGAAAGAGTAGGGGCTCATCTGAAAGAAAGGTTTCTGCACGTTAATGGTGCTATATTTTGCTTTAATTAGGCATCCTGTGTCGTAAATGTGTAGTTACATAATATAATGTTACGTTTTTAGTGCACAAAAAAATCTGAACTTCCCAAGTACAGGTAACATACCTTCTTGTATACATAAACTGCAATGGAGTGGGTTGAAAGTATCAGGTATCTTACAGTGTGCATGGGCGTACCGTGTTTTAATTACGAGTTTCTGTAATTTTTCATTCCATGGTTCGGATTTAAAAAAAATTGGGAAATAGAAGTACATAGTTACCATTCATTGTTTACGCAAATCACAGTGTTTCTGCCCTCGACCCTTGGGGCTAAGCGCCATGAACGAAAGTAAAACAGTATGCAGCATCCGCTGTTACCGTTAGCGTGGAAAATTTGAACTCGGGTAGCTTTCGTTCCAGGGTTCACTACTGGTAACTTACTACTGTGTGAAGAATTGCACGAATGGAGCATGAACTATGTTCTGAGAAGTGAGATAAGATGAGAACTGATGTACGTCTCATCCTTCCACAGTACGGCAGGTCACCGCATTTCATAGGTTATCTTATCTGACAGACTATGTTTCGCTGTCAGTTCCCAGACAAACATGAGTATGCACTACTTACTTTTCACTGCCAAGGAGTTTTATCCGCCACAAACATAGGCGAGTACGATAACATCACTGTTGCTTAAAAAAAGAGTTGACTACTGCAGAAAGTTATTTTGCATTACCACCGTTGCCCTTTATTTTAATAATAATTTTCCAGCTCGTAATTGATCACCTGATGGCAAACGCTTCTTCCCTTTTCCCTCTCTAGTCCTTTCCTAAATCGCCCAACCCCTTTCACCATAGCCAACTCTTCCCCCAACTCATTCCACTACCTCGCTGTTCTCACCAGCATTAACTGCCTTCCTCTTTCCACCCGCCTCCATAACCTAAATCACAGCCACAAATATTTCTTCAATGCGAAATCTGTGCCACTGTTCGTATCTATCCAACAGACAGCAACAAGTTTGTATTAAAGACAACTCAATCCCTGCATATTCCAAACCAGGGAAAATAAAGCACGGTGTTCCCCAAGTCTCAATTCTTGGACCTTCACTGTTCCTCGTTTATATAAATGACTTGCCTAGCTGCCTTAATCCTAATACCATTCCAATTATTTTTGCAGATGACACCAGTATATTAGTCTCGGGCAGGTCGAGGAAGAACTAGGTCAATTAGTCAGTACCACATACAGTATGGTTTAAAGCCAACAAATTAAGCCTTGCCCTTGAGAAGACACATTTCATTAAGTTTCTTACTAAAAATAGCAAACAATTACAGTTACGTGTTCACTATGGCGAAGAGGAAGTCCGTGAAGTAAATCACACGTGAAGTAAAGCGATGGCAGCTGAACATCGCCAGGTTTCCCTCGCTGATTTCATCTTTCACTCGCTTCGAAGTTTTGTGTTCAGGTATATGTCTGGTAAAACTAAAGTTTGAGAAAGTCTTTTCTTACCCGAAGGACTTTATTTCTGTCCAACGTACTCATCCTTATTTACATGGGTATTTAAATGTGTATTTTCTACGTATTTTTCTCACAGAAGCCTTTTCCATTGAAACAATTATCTGTTTCCAGTTCTTTCACAGTTAATAAAACAAGAATTTTTGCAGATTTGATAACTGTATGCAGCAAAATAGTTTGTTCGTTTTACAAATAAATGTTTGGAAAAAATAGACGTAGCCAAAAAATATTCATGCAGCACTACATAACAAACACCGTTTCTTTACAACGTATTTTTATGAAACATTAATAATTGTTTATAATAAACCAGTCAATGATACTTGCTTGTTAAAATGCAACGTTAGTTTTACCCACTCCACAGTAACATGTAAAATCTGCTCTTTATTTACTTACTAGTTTCCAAAGAATATTTTGTAAAAATATAGAAAATTTTTACAGTGCAGCTAATAGTGCAGGTATATAGAGCGAGAATATCGTAATTCATAGTATTATGCTGTACCACGACATAATGTCAAGCTGACTTAAATGTGCTGTCAACATAACATTAAAACAAAGACAACTCAGGTGCCCACACAACACGATGATCGAAGATATGAAGATGTCTTTTTATAGCACTTATATTTCTCTTTCCAGTTCATTACAAGGATAATTAAAATGTCTTTGAACTACAGATCAGAATACACATGTGCTAATCAGCAATAGAGAGACGTATTTTTATTACAGTGAACAGACACAATTTCGTAGTGTATTTCTGTAAAATTACAAAACCTAAATTTTTTCTTCAATATATTTTAAAGTCACACTATTTCGAAGCTTATGTTTCACGATTGTATACTAATTTCAAAAGATATTAAAAAAGCGCTGTGAAAGATATTTCGAATAAAAATAATTTGTACCACATTTAAGCATTTCAGTACTTCAGGTAGAATAAGTTTTCAGTTCAATATCTTTACGTCAGTGCTTTGTTAAAATGTTTACATAAATCACTAAAACTGAAGTCTATGCATTATTTTTAATTTTATGATGTTAAGGTGTTTTCCAGTTCCGTTTGTTAAAATGTTGTACAGTAGGAAACATTAAGAATGTAGAATTAACAGTACGAGTAGGTACTACAAAATAGGCAGAAACGTTTCCCCAGAATTGTTTCTGTACAAAAAAAAAGCTTTAATGTTTTTATTTGAATCGCTAGTAGTAAAAATGATTTATATGCCAAAATCAGAATTAAAACTTAATATTAAAAATTAAGAAGGAGCTACATAATCAAGAAAGCAAGATTGCGTTTCATACACAGCTCAAAAACCGAAATTTATATGCTTCTCTTACATGATTTCTAGTGTGATGTGACAGTGCTTGGAACTGTAATCAGACATAGGAAAGCAAATTTGCACAAGATTTTAACAGCTACATTTGATAATGATACTTTTTTATAGCAGTATTGACATTCGAGGGATTATACTTCACCTTAAATTTTTACTTATCTATATAGGATGCACTCAAAGTCCATACAAATCGTCAACCGTATGACGGCCATAAATGTATTGAAAAAAAAATACTAAAATATATTCCTATAAATTTTTTTTGATACGAAGAAAGTATTTACATAATAACACGTATAAGTAACCCAGAAAATATAACAAAATTGCTTACAATGCCTAAAGGATATCAGAATTGGAATTTCCCAAATTTCAGATGTTATACACAAAACCGTTCCCCCGTCCCCCTTTTTTTCTTCACATTATGACGATTGCTTAAATCCTCCACTGATCTTGTGTTACATCATGCGTAGATCTTTCTCCGTCTTTCTCCGTGGATATTACGATCTGTTAACAGTTGCTTGCTTCGACATCAAGAGTGCTTGCTGCCTATAATAGTCCGTTCATGGCTACTTCCAACTTTTCTGAGGCTCTGCTAAAGTTCTACTTTCATGCAAATAAAATTACGTCGAAGGGAAAACGAACCACATTCTTGGGCGTATTTCTTAATAACACGCCTATTTACATTCTTTATATACAAAATACAGGTAACAGTTCAATTTAGCCAATAAATTAAGGATAAATTATGATACACGATACAACCAAATACATGTAATGATTTTTCAAAAATCCGCGAATAGAACTGGGTTTCAATGAGTAAATCATTATAAGTGGCATTGCTGTATTTGTGCACGCAACACGGATGAAGTTGACGTTTGAAAACATGTCACACGCTATAAAAACCATAGTTTAGAAACGGTATTTTTATTCAGAGACTTATTAAGGAACCTGTCTACCTGAGCTGAGTTATTATGCTTGACGCAGCATTGTTTAAGTTCCCGCCACTTACATATTTTAAAAAATACAGATTAAGGTATATCTCAGCAGGTAGTGACTAAGTTACAAGCACTACAGGATTTGACATATGTACAGTACAAGTTAAAAAAAATAACAGAAAGCTAATATAGTTCGGATTCTGGTTACTTAGAACGTGCAGTGTTTTCATGCACGGACTGATACATAGTTCTGTGCACATGTGTTGGGCTTTTTTAATGGTTTCAAAGTCTTGGAAAAAGGGTAAATACAGTCTTTATGCTTCTTGTTTATATTTTTGTGCAAGACTAGCAATGCAATGGAATTTGACGGAGTACTGTTTCTAATATACGATTAACTATTGAATGCTTATCTGGACTAGGCGCTAAGTTTATATTTTAAGGTGAAATAATTTAATATTTTTTTGTTCTGGAGAGGACTTCCTGCCGTGCCAAGCCGCGCGGCTCTGTCACGGCGTCGCCCCGTGCGCCGCGCTGGGTCTCACGCTGCGCATTGCTGCGGCGGCGAAATTTCACGCCGCCAGTAGATTTAGCTCACGCACGGCCCCTCGTCGCGCTGTGAAGGCGACGCATGCTCACGCCGCCAGCAGGTNCAGGTACAGCTCACGCACGGCCCCTCGTCGCGCTGTGAAGGCGACGTCTGCTCTCGACCGCGCGAGCACACACGTGGGTGTAATTGCTTGCCCGGCGAATGTATCGAGGTCACTGTATTCTCTCTAAAACTGAAATTACGATCCACTGCGACTCTCTTTGCGATTATTTTTGTATTGAAACTGAGATAGTAACTAATAATTCATAATAGCATGGCAATATTTAAAATTTTTCATAAATTAAAAATGTTATTGAAACTATTGCTTGTGTCTAATTAATAGTTAGCGTTACATGTTGTGGCAAGGAGGGGTAAGAGGCACCCCTGCCTGTGACGTCAACCGATTTGACTGTCGTAAATTCACCTGAATTTTCCTACTGCTACCACATAGTTTATGAGAAAATATGTAGGGTGGGAGGGGAAGTCAACCAATAAAAATGCCTGGCCAGAATCGTTACCTTATATTTCACATAGTTTCTGACAAAATAAGTAAGACGGGAAGGGCTCTGAACTGGCGTGCAGTACGGAAACAAGATAAGCGGACGACAGTGGCACACACTAGCAGCAATAAACAACAATACAGGGATCGATGGTGCACTCTAGTGGACGTTGAGCGAACTACAGCATGTGGAGTGCATACGACAGATGCGAAGGTGAGTAATTGGGAAACAAGATGTCGGGTAAAAACTAAATGGCGGCCGGAAACAATATGGCGTATGGAAACAAGATGGCTGACGAAGGTCAAGGACACAAAATGGCGGCTATGCCGTCCTCGAAGATGGCGGCACATCACCCCCCAGCCCTTGTCCTCGGAGAAACTATTTCTATCTGCCACGAGGAGAACAGGGCCCTGCGCGTAGCGGCGATGGCGCACTTGATGCGCGTCGTAGTGTCGCCCTTATCGCTCCCGCGCTTCTCGACCTCGCACATGGAAAACAGCTCCAGGCAGACGGGCACAGTCATTATTTNAGTATTCTGTAATGGGGATGCGACTATTTTCACAGTTCTAAAATGTCTCGTGTACACTTATTGTCCACGGCAAAATATTTTGTGCCGACATACCAGGCAGGTTCAGAGTCAACTGAGTGTGTTGATATAAATTATAAACACCGTCTGTGGCGGAGGAAGGCACCGCTGTATCCATGGAAACGACTGTAAACAGAACTATCTCCAGAACTGCCAATAAAAAGTGCAAACGTTCGTGAGACAGACTATATAGTCTATTCGTTGTATCTTCACACTTTTAGAATTAAACCTTCGAAAAATTACGCCGTGTATGACGTGTTTGGTTGTCCCCTAAATACGTCCTGTATAACAAGCGATTTATACTTATGTGAGGGTAAAAGTACCTTATTTTATGTTAAGTTTAAATTTTATTTATATTTTATCTGCAAATTAAATTTTATTTATAATTCATATGAATAAAATTACAGAGAATAATCATGTGTTGGTAATGCCTCGTAAAAAGTAGTACTCAAGCAAAATATTATCGATTTGACTGCGCACAAATGCGGTGTGCTATCCCTTTGGTGTAATTTTCTAAACTTGGTTAGAAGTTTATTCTACTTAGGTTGAGAAGCTCAAACTAAAATTTTCCGCCACTAGATAAGCGCTAGTGTCGCATGTGTACGGGATTTTCTCTATTTCCTACGTTAAAAACAAAAAAATTGTAATAATCACAAATCAAATATAAAATAACTTCAAAACTACGTAAAAGCTTTATTAGTTTTTATTATTCACATAGATTAAATTTTTTTCAAGTAAAAGTGACCTCTTTGGAACACTGCGCACCTAGCGGCGAAAATTTTCCCTATGCCAAACTATTCCATAAGAAAACTCGTTTTGTTCCTAACTTGAGTAGAATTAACCTCAACTTGGTTAAGCTTTGTTTGCATAAAGCGGAGAAATATCCANAATATCCTGGAAGTAGAACTTGAGCAGCGCTTCAGAAAAGTTGTAAGTAACCGCGTATGGGCTATCTATATAGTTGCATCCACGCCACGGCGTCGGGCAACAGGCGTGCGCTGCCCGCTGAAGAAGGCGGAAGGAGTGGCCGGCGAAGTCACGTAACGGCGTGAGACCGCTCACGGTGACGTCATCGCAGGTGGGCCGAAGGAGCGCCCACAATCCAACGCGGCGAGGATGAAGGATGTCTAAAGAAGGCGGGGGGCGAGGTCATATTGAGTCACGCTCCTTACGCCACACCGCGCGGGAAAGCTTGGAGGCGGATTCACATGCTCACGGCAACATGCACGTAGGATACACANGCCACACCGCGCGGGAAAGCTTGGAGGCGGATTCACATGCTCACGGCAACATGCACGTAGGATACACAGCCGTGCCGAAAAAAGACACCATTACCAACTAAAACTTGCTCTCTTCATATGTACACTCTATTCGCACTTTTTGACTAGAACCTTTGAAAAATCACCCTATGTTTGACGTGTTTAACTGTTTCCTAAATATGCCGTGTATCACAAACGTCTTATACTTATGTTAACGCAACAGTATCTAATGTTGTGTTGAATTTAACTTTCACTCATATATCATTTATAAATGCGATATATTATTGAACTGAGTGCACACGAATGCGGTGTATCGACCCTTTGGTGTAATTGTCCAGACTTTGTGAGGGCCGTGGTGGTTAGACTGCTCGCCTCCCACCTAGGCGAAACGGGCTCGATTCCCGGCGGTGTCGCTCCCGGATTTTCGTATGTGGGAATCGTGACGGACGATGCCGCTGGTCGGCGGGTTTTCTCGGGGATCTCCCGTTTCCCCGGTCCTTTAATTCCGGTGTTGTTCCATACTCGCCTCGCTTCACCCCCATCGGCTCTCAATACCTCGATGTTAAGGGCCGCCTAACTCTCTTACTCACTCATACACTATACTTTGTTTGCATGAGGCGGAGGAATATCCTGGATGTAGAACTTAAGCAGGGTTTCAGAAAAGTTGGAAGTAACCATGAATGCACTATATACGAAATTCTGTTAACTCACTGTGTTTGCGCCTAATNGGTTTCAGAAAAGTTGGAAGTAACCATGAATGCACTATATACGAAATTCTGTTAACTCACTGTGTTTGCGCCTAATTTACCGGTAAATGGTTTGTTTACAGATACTTTATCTGGTCGATGTACACATTTTTGTATATGGAAACAACTTGGCACTATCTCCACCGTAAATTTAGTAGTGACGGACGAGGTAGCAAGCAGGAAACGGCAGTTAAATTGCATAGTTCCCTGACGTACGAAACTATGAGTCCATAATATGACGAATCATATTCCAAAACACGACCACTCTTGACACTATTCACAGATACGAAGCAAAATCACGAACACGTTTTGAACCAACATATACTCGGTTAACTAGTGACAGGAAAATTTCGCGTTTCAAACGAACTAGGCTCCGCGGTCCTATGTATTTTCGAGACTGAAACTTCTGTTCATTGGCTGTTGCCCCAGTGTGCAGTCAGCTTTACCTCGAACCAGGTGGCACGAGATTCGGTGTTTGTTTACGTGCAGATCTGGTATTGGCTCAAGAGTTCACCTTGGGCGTGTCTAATAAATTGAAGTCCAATTGTAAACATTACAGACAGTTATGTACTGGGAACTACAATGTATGGCAGAATACCTTTAATATCGCCAAACCGTTACCTTTGGTACGAAGTAATTTTTTTACTGTAAAGAAAAGCAGCCCAAATAATTTTTATTTCTTGGCGGTAAATGAAGTTAATATTGCCATAAAACAAAAACGTACAAAGAAAAAACTTTTTAGCCGCAAAACTATGTCTCCCTAATCTTCTCTTTGAATTAAAGCAATGGGTATTGTNCCTAATCTTCTCTTTGAATTAAAGCAATGGGTATTGTTAGGGGTAGTGAAATTTCGCGAAAAGGTTTCAACACAAGTTACACTGTAGGTCTTTCACGTATCCTGGTTGACTGAATTACTATTTGACACGAGTTAGCTGTCTGCATACGAATGACGTAGTAGCCGCGCCGATGTTGCCGAATTCTGAGCGGCCCGGTCAAACATGAACACGCCTTCTCAAGCAAACAGCAACCATTGGCAATAGCCAAACTGCTGTTGGGTGCTTATAGTATTGAAGTCTACCGTATATTCATTTTTTCGCGAAAAATCACTAGCTCTAGATATTGTGTTACTGCAACCAAAACAAACCTCACAGAAATTGTTTTCTTTGCCGTACAGAAAAATATAAATTGACTTTTTTATAAGTGTATCCAGCATGAATATCTTAACAAATCATTTAAAAAATTGGGACTCACATGAAATGGGGTAAGGAAAGGTATTATCGTGATATAGTAATTATCGTGATAAAAGTTTAGCGAGCTACCGCGACTTTGCTTGCNGGTTTCAGAAAAGTTGGAAGTAACCATGAATGCACTATATACGAAATTCTGTTAACTCACTGTGTTTGCGCCTAATGTACCGGTAAATGGTTTGTTTACAGATACTTTATCTGGTCGATGTACACATTTTTGTATTTTGAAACAACTTGGCACTATCTCCACCGTAAATTTAGTAGTGACGGGCGAGGTAGCAAGCAGGAAACGGCAGTTAAATTGCATAGTTCCCTGACGTACGAAACTATGAGTCCATAATATGACGAATCATATTCCAAAACACGACCACTCTTGACACTATTCACAGATACGAAGCAAAATCACGAACATGTTTTGAACCAACATATACTCGGTTAACTAGTGACAGGAAAATTTCGCGTTTCAAACGGATTAGGCTCCGCGGTCCTATGTATTTTCGAGACTGAAACTTCTGTTCATTGGCTGTTGCCCCAGTGTGCAGTCAGCTTTACCTCGAACCAGGTGGCACGAGATTCGGTGTTTGTTTACGTGCAGATCTGGTATTGGCTCAAGAGTTCACCTTGGGCGTGTCTAATAAATTGAAGTCCAATTGTAAACATTACAGACAGTTATGTACTGGGAACTACAATGTATGGCAGAATACCTTTAATATCGCCAAACCGTTGCCTTTGGTACGAAGTAATTTTTTTACTGTAAAGAAAAGCAGCCCAAATAATATTTATTTCTTGGCGGTAAATGAAGTTAATATTGCCATAAAACAAAAACGTACAAAGAAAAAACTTTTTAGCCGCAAAACTATGTCTCCATACTCTTCTCTTTGAATTAAAGCAATGGGTATTGTTAGGGGTAGTGAAATTTCGCGAAAAGGTTTCAACACAAGTTACACTGTAGGTCTTTCACGTATCCTGGTTGACTGAATTACTATTTGACACGAGTTAGCTGTCTGCATACGAATCACGTAGTAGCCGCGCCGATGTTGCCGAATTCTGAGCGGCCCGGTCAAACATGAACACGCCTTCTCAAGCAAACAGCAACCAATGGCAATAGACAAACTGCTGTTGGGTGCTTATAGTATTGAAGTCTACCGTATATTCATTTTTTCGCGAAAAATCACTATCTCTAGATATTGTGTTACTGTAACCAAAACAAACCTCACAGAAATTGTTTTCTTTGCCGTACAGAAAAATATAAATTGACTTTTTTATAAGTGTATCCAGCATGAATATCTTAACAAATCATTTAAAAAATTGGGACTCACATGAAATGGGGTAAGGAAAGGTATTATCGTGATATAGTAATTATCGTGATAAAAGTTTAGCGAGCTACCGCGACTTTGCTTGCCGACGAAATTTAGTTCACCATATAGGTAATAGAGAGCAGACAATGTATTCTTTACAACTGGACTATAACCTACGCCAGAGAAGCTCCGTAAAAAATGGTAAAGAAACAATCTCTAATCAACAGTGTGTTTTGCAACATTTTTGCATCGTGCGTGACAGCAAAATCTTTATGAATTTAATGAAACTAACGTAAGNAACTGGACTATAACCTACGCCAGAGAAGCTCCGTAAAAAATGGTAAAGAAACAATCTCTAATCAACAGTGTGTTTTGAAACATTTTTTGCATCGTGCGTGACAGCAAAATCTTTATGAATTTAATGAAACTAACGTAAGTATAATGACATTCTGTTATTTTAACAGATTTAATCATTTAAAGAATGTAGTTTTTTCTGCTTGGTTCGAATTTTTTGTTCTGTTACGCGTTTGCAATGTACAACACTACGATTTATAGGTTAAAATTAAGAATTTTAAGGTTACTTATTTACAATAATTACTAAAACATTTTATTTAATATAATGTTATGAAAAAAATTAAAGAAATGGTTGTGTCAAAAAGCGTTCAGGAGATGCTTGGATTCAGTGTTCTTTTTGTGTAAAACCATACCTTATACGATGTCAAAATGGCCCAACAGATGATGATGTATATATGTGTGACAACTGTGCTGAAGACGAAGTAGTGCGTGAAAGTGATTAGTTGGGTATAATATGAGAAGTAATGTAAGTTTTGCAGAGCTACTTTCGTATCACGATATTAGCTACCTACTATCACAATATTAGCTACCCTATCACGGTATTACCTGTCCATGTTGAGTGAATTAAAATGTTTTTTCTTAGTTACTCTATACAATATAACAACTTACTATGGTCTGTAGAATGTGTAGAAAGGATCAAATATTGATATCTATAAATTTTTTTTTGTACAATATGGTTCATTAATATTTTTTATACATTTTCATAAAAATGTCACGATAATATCTTTTCTTACCCTACTGTATATCTAGCTGGCATATCATCAATTCTGGGGCGCAAGAAAGTTTATTTCAACAAATATTCATATAAAATCTCATATTACATCAATGTAAAAGTTACCATTTTTGGCACATTAGAAGTTATCGCAAAACGTGATTCGTGAAGTGATGAAAATTTGCAGAACATGGAAATTCTTACACTGGACGCAGACACTTTGATTCATCGGCGAAAACCTTGACTTCGCCTATTTTTAGCGCAGTTTTTGTGGACGTCAGGTGGTGGTAGGAGGAGTCCATGACATTCGAATCCCACTCCTATGGCTATGTATGTAATGTTTAAAAGGGTAACTTTAGGAGTATTCTAGACACTGGGTCTAACGGGATGAAGATGGAGAGTTAATAAGCTACGGTATCAAATGATCGGTAAATTACAGTGAGAGAAAAGTTGTGGGTTGATATAGGTCTTTTGCACACCCCAGCATCTGCAATATGTTCGTTTTTTTGTACAGGCAGCAATTGTAGCTTATGCGAGGCGCATAATTAGATGCTTATTTTGTAGCGAGCATATCTTTCAGCGGGTCTATTAAACTGTTCTTCACACAAGTCACTTAAGTGTAGAGAGTGTCTGAAATATAGTCCATGACCAAATGAACTTGCATTATGTTCTACAGATCATTATTTATCGGAAAGTAATTTGGTGTGGCAGTAGCTACGTTATAAAAAAAATGCAGTTTCTTTTACTATTATGACTGACTGACACGTACTTTTAATGGCTTGGGTTTTACGACCATATCACAGACGTTCAGCATTAGCATTACCATGGCCTGATCTTAATTGGTCCCGTACAATAAACGCTCACAACTAGGGTCACCTGTTTATCGCGAGAAGATTCCACGACTAGTTGTAGGTCAGTCAAGTAAGAAAATGTCTTCTCACAGAGACTCACCGCCAATAAGTAAAAGAATACTGCTGGTATGCCCGTGCGGTCTTGAAATCTAGCATGAGTGGAAATCTTTTCGCAAAAAAACCAGGTGGCCCTACTTATAACGCAGGTACGAGAAACGATAACGAAAGAAAAGTTGCGAGCACATAGTTGCATACTGAAATTTAATGGTGCGCCAGTTTAATTACGGTATATCGCCACCACTTTCTAGTGTTTTACTGCAAGTTCTTCGCTTGGATACGCAGTAACTCGAAACGCTTTCGGCCGGTATCCTTGAATAAACACACCCACTGAACTGCAACGGGTATATAATGGTCCCTCCAATCAGAGTTCAACTTCACCTAACATAGAAAGCCAATGACTAACTCTAGCTTGCGCAGTAATCATCTGTGTTGACATTCACTTAAGTTGTTCTTATTCGTCCTGCGACCATCATCCACTGTTAATACATTATATAGGTACAGTTAAATTTAACTAGTTCCTATTTTAGCCCCCGATTTTTATGGATTTTTGAAAAACCGCTGGCCGAACTAACCATTTAATTAAGTCTACAAAGTAAAAACTTTTCAGTAAACTTCAAGCTGTAATGAAAGTGTTTAAGCGATACGTAGAATGAAAAATTTACCATACATCTTGCTGCAAATATAGAAATGCTACTTTACACTCGCATGTAAGAATCGTGCCGGATGATGCCGTTGGTCGGCGGGTTCTCTCGGGGATTTCCCGTTTCCCCCGCCCTTGCATTCCGGCATTGCTCCATACTCACCTCGCTTCACCCTTATCTCTCCACTCCACTCCGATACTTTACACGGCTGGGAACTTCACTATGGATTTGAAAGTTTTTGAACAAATTTTGGATACCTACTATTGAAGTAAAAAAAGGAAAGAAGGGGGGGGGGGAGTTACCATTTGCGCTTTCTCATTACGGATATACAATCTGGTAAATTTGGAAAAATGTCTCTGAGCATAGGGTACCAAAGGCCCAGTCCTAAAAAAAATATAGACGCCCATCCCTTATCCAACAATCGAACCTAGGACTCCTTGTACCGTAGATCCACACACAAATAAATTATGTCATGGAGATCGGCTGGGGAATATGCTTTTTCCTTAAGTTACACTAAAAAATTACGGTTTGTCGTTAAGAATTATTGGTCCTGAAAATTTTTATTTCATTAGTTGTTTCCGTGGTTCGGCATATCTCAGTAAATAAATACTATGGGAATACAACTTTTTTAAAAATAACTTACCTAGCCTGTACTTTTTTCTTCAATCATTTTGAGTGTATTCAAAGGGAAAAAATTATGTGAAAATGGTACAAAATCGCATTTTTAGAGTTCCCCTGCGCAGTTTCTTTAAGAGGCAGGGGAAAAGTACAACCAAACCGTCGTAGTAAAATCTGTGAGCTTTCATCGCGTGTAATAAATTCCTACTGTTACAGATCCGTACAGCGCACCGACGGAAACACTGCACGCCTTGCGCGTGCGGGCGATGAGGCGCTAGGCGTGCGTGTTAGTGTCGCCCTTATAGCTATCACGCTTCTGTTCCTTGAACGTGTGAAAAAGGTCCCGCGCCCATGTATAGCCAAATTTTATGAATAAGCGCGTTATCGACGGTCACACTACACGCCAGTTCAGTGCTTAGCGCGTAGAGGCGACGAGAGAGTTGATGCGCATGTCTATGTCGCCCCTAGCGCTCCCACGCTTTTAGGCTTCAGACGTGCCAAGTCCCTTCAACCAGGCGGACACCTTAATGTCCCACACGCGAAGTGCTGACTTGCATATGGTGCCAGGTGTTTTCGTCAAGCACGCGTACGTCTGACGAGCACTTTGCCACTCGAGTATTAATTTATACGCCTAGCCGTGACATTTGGATCAATCAACTGCCTGAGGAGGTGGCAATAGTACTTCGAAATGTCACATACTCAACGTGCGATGTCCCCGGTTGTGGGAGACGGTAATCCAGAACACTTGACTGACGCCTAGTACACACGGGTATCTGTCATGAGCAAAGTGATCACTATCTTGAGTACTTCGACTTGTATCGAACTTTCGAGTATTATAGTGACTAGTGTACAATAATTGCATAGCTAGTACAATATCCACATTTACACATTGATAACATGCTAGTTTGTTCACTGGGCGCTAAAAAAACAAAAACATTCTTTAACCTGTTACTGTTGGACTGTATATTTAATAAGTGATGCTTCATCACGTCTTTGAATACAGGACCTTGTCCACCATCCATAATTTTTTTTTCCATTTTTTTAATTTTTTAAATAGCTAACGAGTAGTATGATTATTTGCGTCCGGGGGCAAGGGGCTGGGGGTCCGGAGCCAGAGTCAACATCTTGCTCTGTCATTCCGATCACCCAACTGCCATATTAGATCTGTATGACCTTGACAGTATGCCCGTAACATTGAATGACCTTGAAACAAAAAAAATCCAAAAAATTACAGACAAATATAAAATTGCAAAAAATTTATAAAAAAATTTAAAAACTTATATTTAAAATCATTTAAAGATGTACATGTAGGGGGTCCGAGGTTCGATGATAGGTTGATCGAATAAGCTCCCGACATGATCGACCATCGCCAGGTTGAGCAGTGTCCATCTCGTCAACAATGTTAGAGGTTTATAGCCTTGACCTTAACCTTTAACCTTAACCCCAGTGACCTTGAAGCCAAAAATTCTAAAAAATCACAAAAATATCAAACGAATTCCCAAAAAACCCATGACACTTGACCCAAGACCTTTGACCCATGACCCATAACCTAAGAAAGCCTAAATATTTATAAAAAATAAAAACTTATTATTAATAAATTTACATTAAAATCTACATTTCCAGAGGTTTCCTCAGCGCCACGTCCAGCAGACCACTGACCGTTGCCAATGTTTCTCATTGGTTAATTAGTCGACAGACCTCCATCCCCTCACCATTTCTCATTCTGTCGAATGCACTCCACCCACAATATTCATTTTTTTTATTTGTCATTTGTTTAATTTTTTATCACCTAGGTGATGCTAGTGTATTAATTATAGATTTAGCCACCATGTTGGTTGTCGACCTTGCCCTTGACCCCAATTACATAGAACCTGAAAATACGAAANAAAAAAAAAAAAAAAAAAAAAAAAAAAAAAAAAAATACAGTCCATACAATTGACCATTACTAGCTGGCCACAACACGGACCAATACCGACTAACCATACTAGCCAACGACTGACTCCACCAAAGACTTAACTCCACCCAAGACTGGTTCCTGGCGAGATTGACTGAGCACAATACTAGATTCTGACGAGACAAATTCCTGCAAAACTGACTAGAACAACCAAAAATACCAACCTACCATACCACCCACGTACACAAACGAAGGTGGTCAATCTCGAAAAAAAAGTCTCTAATAAGAGTCTTGTAGCTAACCTCTACGCAGAAAATCTTCTCAGAACCTCCGCAAAACATTTCTGCCAGAGTTGACCATACCAAAGGCTCAGTTTAACTTATCAAGCCAACTTACCAGACTAACTGACTAAGTAAACAAACCAGTTGCGAAACAATCCTCAAAAAATTATCATTTCATTCTTTCGTCATATAGAACTAGCAGAGGGATTATGAGAACTTTGGCACGTCGGGACCTGGGACCGGAGCGTCGGAGCTGTTCGTACTCTTTCATTCCAGTCGGCCATCTTGGATCTAGGTGACCTTGACTTTTGACTTTGACTCCGGTGACCTTTGACATTGACACCAAAAACAATCCAAGAAAAATAAAAAAATTAAAATAGAAGAAATTATATAAATAAAATATTTAAAAAATATAATAAATTAATTTAAAATTGTTAAAAAAATTAAATTTCCGGAGGTTCCCCACATCCCTCTCCTCCCATACTCATTCCACCATCTTGGTAGGTGCAGTCCACCATATTGGTATGCGTCATGGCCACCATCCACCATTTAGGTCCGTGCAGTCCGAAATCTTGGTAGGTGCAGTCCGCCATATTTGTAGGTGTTACAGCCACCGTCCGCCATCGTGGTAGGTGCAGCCGTCCACCATTTTGACGGTGCAGTTTGCCATATTGTTTGGTGCTGCCATCCACCATCTTGGTAGGCATCACAGCCACCGTCCGTCATCTTGTTTTTTTCGTTTGTCATTTGTTTATACATTAATGGAGTTAATCTCTCACCTTTGTTCGACCGCCATCTTGGTTTTTCGTTTGTCATTTGTTTTACATTGCCAGTGCTGACGCAGCACCGCGCCCAGCATACGACCGACCCCCTCCACCCCCTTCCAATATATTTAATTAACCAATTGCCACAACCATGATTTTCAACATTGGCTAATTACTCACCCCCTTCCAATATATTTAATTGCTACGCCAATGTTTCTCATTGGCTAATTACCCGCGTGTTTTCAGAAACCTTCGTTCGAAAAATTAGTTGGTTCCCCTCCACCACCTTCCAATATATTTAATTGTTCCACCAATGTTTCTCATTGGCTAATTACTCGGGTGTTTTCGGCCTACTTTAATCACGAGGGTGGGCAATTTTTTTCCCCTTAAAAACTCTTTATAGGACGCACCCCAAGCCTTTTCGGGAAATCAGTACTTTTTCTCTCTCTTAGAAATCTACGCGTGTTGTCCGAGCAGCCATAAAATCCTATCGGGCATTTTTGCATTTGGAAGGGTGCGCTCGCTTAGTGTCTTGGACAAACGAGACGAGATACCGTACCTGCCGAAAGCATTTCTCCTGGTTTACGCACGCACCTTACGAAATTTCGGTCGTATTCAAAACGCCCACCCCTTAGAAGACGTCATCCCCGTGAAAGCTATATACTTGCAAGCTGCACCCGTGGAAGATGCTCCCCTTCAATAAATTTACTGGCAAGCAATACCCGGCGAGAAAACCAACCCAGAACACAGGTGCCCGATGTTATGGAGCTCGATAAAGTTTTAAATGACTTTGTAAAAAAATTGTGAAACTCGGTGTGTGCATGGGAACTAAATTTTTTTATATATAACATAAGTCGTATGAAATGTTTTGCAACAACCATTAAACTCGTGTAAAATAAATATTCCTTGTATTATGCAGAATAATAATATTGTGATGTGTGTGCATAAATAAACGTGTTAAAAAAAATATAAATGTTTATTTTATCTCGAGTTATGTCCTGCTCACGTAAGATAAAAAAAAACACTGCTGGTATAGATAAAAATTTAGTTTGTATCAGTTTTGTTATAATTGAAAGAAAAAGTATTCAATGAGACTCTTAGCCGCCACTATAATGAGACTCTTATTAGACTTTTTCCGAGATTGACCACCCTCGTTTGTATACGTGGGCGGTATGGTAGGTTGGTCTTGTCGGTTTTTCTAGTCAGTTTTGCAGGAACTGTCTCATCAGGAGCTAGTATTGTGCTCAGTCAATCTCGCCAGGAACCAGTCTTAGGTGGAGTCAATTGTTAGCTAGTATGGTTAGTCAGTATTGGTCCTTGTTGTGACCAACTAGTAATGGTCAAATGTATGGACTGTGTTTTTTCTCTATATTTCAGGTTCTATGTAATTACAGTCAAGGGCAAGGTCGACAACAACCAACATGGTGGCTAAATCGGCAGCTCCTCTGGCGGCGAAATCGATCATTAATACAACAGCATCACCTACGTGATGAAAAAGTTAACCAATGACAAACCAAAAAAATGAATATGGTGGGTAGAGTGCATTCGACAGAATGAGCAAATGTGAGGGGGTGGAGGCCTGTCGACTAATTAACCAATGAGAAACATTGGCGAGGGTCAGTCATCTGCTGGACGTGGCGCCGAGGAAACCTCTGGAAATGTAAGTTTTTTATATAAATTAATAAATAATAATTTTTAATTTTTTTATAAATTATTGAAAGTTTTTAATTTTTAAATAAATTTTTAGGATTTTTTGGGTTATGGATGATCTTCGGTCATTGGTCTTGGGTGTCGTTTTTAGTCTTGGGTCAAGTGTCAAGGGTTTTTTTTAAATTTGTTAGAATTTTTTTGAGATTTTGAGTTTTTTTTTGGCTTCGAGGTTACTGGAGTAAAGGTCAAAGGTCAATGTTAAGGCTATTAACATTTAACAAGATGTGGCTGACAAGATTGACACTGTTTGACATGGCGTGGGTCGGTCATGTCGGGAGCTTAGTCGACCCACCTGTCATCGAACCCCGGACCTCCGACATAAACATCTTTCAAAAATTGTTTTAAATAATTTCTTAATTTTTTATATTTTTTCTGCAATATTTTTTTTTGCAAGTTTTTAAATTTTTTTGTTACAAGGTCATTTAAGATCACAGACACAGGGTCAAGGTCACGCATATCCAACATGGCGACTGGGTGATCGGAATGACAGAGCATGATGTTGGCTTCGGCTCCAGTCCCTTGTCCTCGGACGCAAGGAAATCATAATACTCTAATGCTATTTTTATGGCACAAATTACTCCAACAACGCCAGATATATCTTCCATATAAGAAACCTTAGACATTTTTGACACAGTTTTTTGCTCGCAAACTAGTGCCGTGTGTATGGTTCACACAATTAATTGCATCCTAGTAGCTAGCATACACATTAGTGTTTACTTTCTTGCTCATCTTCTACATACATTTTCTTGTGAAAGTAAAGTGGCCGTGTGTAATGGACTTTTAAGTTTTGAATATATATTGTAACATATAAATGCTTAATAAACTGGGAGGTATGATTCGTGAAAAATGTCGTAAGCCTACGCCTCATTATCGCTACAGCGACAGACGAAGAGTACAAAAAAGCTACGCCCTACGGGGGGCATCCCACTCATATTTGCCAGTGGGGCAGGTCAGTTCTGTATGTATGACTTTGCAACAGATACCGATGCGACGTCATGTAACGGTTCTGTATCCCGTAGATCAGCTGGTTTCAGATTACGTAGCTGTGAACGATGCGACATATATTCATCGTAAAATTTGTAAAAAAAATGAGCTTATAACTTTTTTAAGCAAGGCTATGTATGAACGAGCAGTATGTACATATCTCTCGAGCATACATTTTGTAATTATTGTTTATTCTGTATCCAAATTAACGATTTAAAGAGGCAACTTGCTATTGGCACCTGACCCAAAACTAAAAATCTTCTTATTTAAGGTCACACAAAAATTAATTTGATAAAACCACTACCGGACGGAGTTAACATGGCCGGTTCATTTCAACAAGGCGGGTTGAGAGCTAGAACGTTTGCAAAGTTTTTCTATTCGAACCATGAAACGTGACATCACGAGACCACGCATTCACAACACGACAAGCTTAGGTAAAGCAAAACATGCCACATTCTGCACGCTGAACTCTTCTCTTCAGATGAGCCTTTGTTTTTTTCATAATTACCAACTGCTCACTAAAAACATGACGCATACGCGAGCCAAGCTAAAAAGTTCCAATTTTAACCTGGCCACGGCATTAACAACGTACGAGGTTGTCACGACTTGAGTGGAAACGCAGCGCACAGATATTGTGCAACTTACTTGCTGTAGGAATTTTTTTTTTTTCGGGAGGTTGGTTCACGGAGGATGTGGATAAGTGTGTCCTTGAACGTTCCTTCCCAGCACAGCAGGGCGGTTAAGACAAAGTGGTGATGTGACGTCACAATAAGGAAAACTTACAGTAATCACGTCCCAAACGTTTCACAAGTGGATTTACTTCGTTCGTACAACTAACCCAAAAAAAAAAAAATGGTGACTGCTTGGACCTTAAAACTTTGGTAGGCAATTTTCGTTTTTACTTCCGAATATTTCATGAGTGTATGTTAATACATATAAAGGTTTTTACGGGCAACATTTTTCGTCTACCCACCTCAATTTAAGTCCCGCCAAATGAAAATGCTTAGCCGTTCAGATCGTGTCGTTCCTTCCAATGACTCACACCGATAAGTCCTGTCAATATTGAGCACTGACTGTTNTGTCGTTCCTTCCAATGACTCACACCGATAAGTCCTGTCAATATTGAGCACTGCCTGTAACGAAGACTAGTTTTCGATTTTTTCATTCAATGAAGATCGAACCAGATTAATAGCATAGCTAAAAATATCCCAGAATCATGTATTATGCAATTAACGAACCTTTAGGTGCACTTTTATGGGACTTCTATACAATTCTAATAAATACCACATTTCAGCGTACTCAGGGCCTAGGTACTATAATTGGCGATATATTTACGCATGTAAACGCTGGACTTAACTTGGTATTTCACTTACAGTGTACTCTACCGCAAGGCGTGAAATATTTGCAGTGAAATAAGTGACTATGACTACAACCAGGGGAATCTGGCCAACATCAAAGTTTATTATGATATTAAATGTAAGTTCAAAATCTCGTCAATTATGGACGCAACCGAGCTGAAATATAGTGGATAGTAGCATGACCATGTTGTCAAGGAAAATAAATAACTAGATTTTCTCCACCAGTGTGAGTGTGTGTTTCCAAAGCATCAAAATTGAACCCCATAAGAAAAAAAATCACTGTATCGGAACCAAATTAGTCATTTTTCTCGCAGCAGCAAATGAAGCAGAGCCTAAAACATATCCAATATAGTCTACACGATCATATAAATAATCTTCACCACCCGTTGGAGCATATGAACGGGCAAATTCTTCGCATGGTAATCTGCGGTATACAAACCTTTAAAAAACAAAATTCATATTTAAATTTTTTTATTTTCTTCGTACATTCTAACTGTATTTTAAACGTCCTCGTTATGCTTGTTTTGCAGGCATGCAATTTTCCAACATGATAAAGCTAAACTTTTTACGCCATGGTATGTAGATTACACACTGGCCTGAATACGGCGGTGTACTGGTATGAATACAGCGGATCAATGCCGGCTGGGACAAACATGCTATCGTGTTTGCCGGTTGTAAATATTATCTAACTGCGGTGTAACGGCGACTGAATCATATACGCTCTAGACCGGTTGCCGCCACCGGTTGTTGCAGACTTTCCTACGCTGTGAAGCCGCTTTGCACGACAGGATACCCTTGGTTAGGAACTTGTCTGGCGATGGTTACGGATGAAAAAAGTCGACCGGCTGGCGTCTTTTAACAAGAAGATATTAAAAAAAAAAAACTGTGACGCATTCAAAAGACACTACAGCAAGCATGCAATTTATTCAGGAGTGCATTATCACTGCAAATCGTCCCATTCGCAGAAAAAAAAACTGCCAAGGCGAACAAAACTTGAGTGGCAAGACCCGACGTCAGAAAAGTGGAAATCTGAGTATAAGACTATTCCAGCGCTCGAGTTGTTAATACGGCAATTAAAAAATATTTCCTTCTTACTGAGCTTCCTGTATCTGATAACGGACTTCGCATACAAACAGAATTAAATGATCAGCTAATTCACGTCCCAACTTCGACGCGGGACGGACTAGCAGCGAGTGTGTTTTACATAATAACATACGTACTAACCCTACTGAAGCCTATGAAATAATTCTACACAAATGAGCCACCAAAAGTAAATCACTTGATTACACCCAAGCATAGGAAATCTGGGCTGTAGAGAAAAGATAAAAAAATAACGTGCTTGTGGAAGGTCGAGGGGATAAGAGCGATGAATGTTTCGCACACATTTCTCAGACCTCAAACCACTTCCGCTTACTGCAACAGGTGCCCACGCGATCACGGCACAACCACTTTCGACGTTTTGTCTCGGAAATCTGCGGACACAAAACGTCCTGAAACTTCGACGTGAAATTATCCGTGTCCTCCTTTCCTGGTGTTGCCTTTAGATGACGGAACACTAGCTGCAAAGGCAAGACATGCGCTGTGTTCGAACTCACTGCCACATGCCCTCGTTCACTTTCCTTTGATCCTCTCAGCACTCACAATTCACTTTCCCTTGAACCCTTCGTGACGGAGTGGGTATAATTTCGAACACCTGCCTTCGTTTCTCATTTGTTGCATATTCCAGCGCATATGCGAAAAAAATTTATTCGGCCTAATCATACATATTTCATTGCGTTGTATCGATTTGTGTACCGGCAAGAATAGCGTAAGCGAATATCAGGAAGATGCTGCAAAACTATTATAAACTATTGACAAATGAAATTTACAATGAGTGCATGTGAAGAGGACGTTACTCGTGCCCTTATATGAACGTGGCATTCTAGGGTTCATATGTGCCCTTGGCGCGAATTCGGACAGCGACAATGTCACTATGTACTTTTCTAGGGCACGAAGACAGGTAAGGACCATTGGCTGGTGAGTTGGAACACAGCTATGATCTCCCCACGAAACAGGAACTTCGAGAACTGACAAACCACGCCTCCAATCCCTCATGCGTGAAGAGAAACCTGACGCGTCATTCACGGTTACATAACCCCTATCTCGCAACTCTCAGGAAAGCGCGGACATGAAAGTTTAATTTACAAACATTAAATACTCGAACGGCTACTGCTGCCATGCGGAAAAATATATACACAATCTTTCAAACGGCCAAAAACTAAATTTTTAGGTATAGATTTTATGAACTGCCAAAACAAAATGCCGAAAAGGGCGGTAAACAGAAGTTTTCGAATGCTTACATTCTAACTTATACAAAAACATTGAATGAAAACGCTGTCACTTACCTAATTATCTTGTTTGTGTATGAAAGATTATATAAATAATCCACGATGAACTTCGACGAAGTAACTTCTTCACCAATCTTCACGACTATACGAAATATAATGACGTTCACACACCAAACACAAAACAAAAACTACAACAATTAAAAGTTCGTTTTACGGCAAAAGTAACTATTTCACACGCACACTTCGAGTTGGTGAACGGTGTTTTACATAAACGAAGTCATTTCCTTTGGCGTTATCATCGCGTACTTCAGTTCGCGGCTTTTTTTTAAGCAGTTATACACAAGGGCCTAAGCAACAGTGCACGCGGTCCCGTCACGAACCACCTGACCGCGTCGTCATAGAAGAGTGGAAGAGCACACGTTAATTGCCCACGCTTTTCTGGCAGCCGGCGAAACCAGCGCTCCTAGCGGCGACACAGCGCAGCTCTCTCCCACCGCCGACGCGCGCACACAGAATGAAGCAACCACAACAAAAATAACACGTTGACTGCATATGCATGTGTAGGCAGGCGGGATGGGCCGAGTCTGCAGCAGCTGTCGGAGATTAACAACCTACCCGTCTTCGCTCGCTAAGCCGCTGTCACGCTCAAGTTTTTCCGTCAAACAGTTTCTGATAAATTACGGCAAATAAAAGTTGAGTATTTGTGACGTCATCGAAACGTCATAAACACCNCCGTCAAACAGTTTCTGATAAATTACGGCAAATAAAAGTTGAGTATTTGTGACGTCATCGAAACGTCATAAACACCACCATATTTGTATGAATAGTTGGATGGTTTCAGTTTCCATCAAACATTTGAAGATTGGACCTGTTCTAAAATTTCTTGGATGTTTGACGGTCTCAGCCAATCAGAATCTTGTACAACAAAATTTGACGTCACGAAACTTTAAAACAACGAACACTTCCTGGAAACGAAATAGGTTATGAAGATAATTTTATGTAGAAGCTGTCTGAGCATGAATGCTATTTTTTGTGAATATTGCACATAGTATTAATAATTCAGAGGCATTAGATTTCATTGTGCTGAAAACATATCTGATAAATAAAATTTGAATTTAGTAAAGAAGTGAAAATAAATTACAACATTCATAACATTTTTTACTCTAAAGCCCCTGTAACGCTGTCAAATGTTTGCCATCAAATATATTTGACAATAAAATTTGAAGACAAAAAAATACAGCCATCAAATTTTTCCTTCCAACAAATTTTATCAAATCATCATGAATATGTTTGAAAATGTGTCACACTGTCAATTTTTATTTTACTGGGAGGATCTAATTTGAATTATTATTTAANCCGTCAAACAGTTTCTGATAAATTACGGCAAATAAAAGTTGAGTATTTGTGACGTCATCGAAACGTCATAAACACCGCCATATTTGTATGAATAGTTGGATGGTTTCAGTTTCCATCAAACATTTGAAGATTGGACCGGTTCTAAAATTTCTTTGATGTTTGACGGTCTCAGCCAATCAGAATCTTGTACAACAAAATTTGACGTCACGAAACTTTAAAACAACGAACACTTCCTGGAAACGAAATAGGTTATGAAGATAATTTTATGTAGAATCTGTCTGAGCATGAATGCTATTTTTTGTGAATATTGCACATAGTATTAATAATTCAGAGGCATTAGATTTCATTGTGCTGAAAACATATCTGATAAATAAAATTTGAATTTAGTAAAGAAGTGAAAATAAATTACAACATTCATAACATTTTTTACTCTAAAGCCCCTGTAACGCTGTCAAATGTTTGCCATCAAATATATTTGACAATAAAATTTGAAGACAAAAAAATACAGCCATCAAATTTTTCCTTCCAACAAATTTTATCAAATCATAATGAATATGTTTGAAAATGTGTCACACTGTCAATTTTTATTTTACTGGGAGGATCTAATTTGAATTATTATTTAAAAATTATTTTCAGAGTGAGATAGTGCTTTTGTTTTCCACGAAGTAAATTACAGGAAGAAATGTAAGGAATGCTGAATTTATTTTCATTTCTTCGATAAATTGAAATTTTATTTATCAGAGATGTTTCCAAGACAATGAAATTTAATGCCTCTGAGTTCGTAATATTTTCTACAACATTCATTTAAGATAGCATTCATGCCCAGACAGCTTCTACATAAATTAATTATCTTCATAACCTACGTCGTTTCCAGCAATTGTTCATTATTTTACAGTTTCTTGACGTCCATTTTTGTTGTGCACGATTCTGATTGCCTGAAACCATCAAACATCCAAGAAATTTTAGAACAGGTCCAATCTTCAAATGTTTTATTTGGAACCGAAGTCATCCAACATTCTCAGACAAATATGGCGGCGTNGTTTATTACGTTTCGATGGCGTCTAACTGTCCACCTTTATTGGACCAAACTTGTTGGAAGCAGTTTGACGGAAAAATTTGACAGTGCAAATTAGACTGCACGGAAACACAGTAGTATATCACTTTGAAATAATTTTTACATAAGCATTCAGATTAGATCCTCCCAGTAAAAGATATTTTACAATATGACACATTTTCAAACACATTCAAGATTATTTGATAAAATTTGCTGGAAGGAAAAATTTGATGACCATATTTCGTCTTCAAATTTTATTGTCTGAAATTTTTAGGTGAGCATTTGAATTGTGGCAGGGGCTTTACTCAATCGTCAGACGCACGCACCGATAAGAAAAAAAAAACTTCAAAAAAAATTATTATAATAAAGTAAAATAAGAAATTTTACATTTAAACAAGAAAAATATGCTTCAGAACGTCCTAAGATATTACCGGGTTTACACTTTCAATTGGAAAAATTCCAAGCCGCACAGCATTTTACATTCTTTGACGCCACTTCATGAAGTTACAGCTCGCAGTTCATTATTATTTCAGTTAGCGAATTAGTTGGTTGGCAAAGGTCGCAAACATACGAGCTTCTGTTGCGAGAGGTCGTGTTTTGTGAGTTCATTTGCAGGGTAACATACGGATATTTAAGTTAATGTAATTTTTATATGTGGGTAAGTGCATCTTGAGCTATACGAGTAAGAATGGCGTTTAGTAACCGTTAAATTTACTTTTTTTTAAGCTGTTATATATTTTGTACAAGTTTACAGGTTATATTTCTGGGCAAAGCCTTGCAGTTATGAACGTGTACTGTTTCATGTGTTAGCCTGTAAGCTGGGGAATTATGCTAGCAGCATGTAACGAGAGCGTTTATAAACTACAATCAATACAACCTGCACACATTTTGCACCGTCCTACCCACCCGAACTCGGTCAAATCCCACTCATTCCCCGTACTGCAAAAGAGGGTCCTACAAAAATATATTCCATTACTTGCAAAACATGNAATATATTCCATTACTTGCAAACAAAACATGAGATATCGATTGGTATAACAAATCAGAAAGGAAGTGACTTTTCTATATTTGATAAATCTGTTATTGACTTATTTTCGTGCGTGCATATAAGTTAACAGTGTATTATTTTACATGAACCGCCCAAGCAGTATAAATCTGAAAACAAGACCATGCACACAAAATGATTAGCCACTTTTGTTATCTGGTGGGAAAATACTAAAAAAAATGTATATACAGTAACTGAAAATCTCACATTCAAACACTTATTCAAAATGTTACATTTCCCACACACGCCCAAATATTAATACGTTCGCCTTTAAGAGTGTCTGATTATTTACGAGCTCTTACGTAAGGCTTTTTTCAAACCAACCGTTGCTTTCAATCGCATTTTTAAAAATACAGTAACTGACTCACCAGGCATGAAACACTGTCCAAGGCCGTTCCATTGTGGAAACTATTAAGAGAGAAGTACCCTTGCCATTTTGGATTTACGTATTTTCCTCCATAACATAACTTTCGGAGTCAATATTTAAAATCCTAGCTTGTCAAGACATGGGGAACATCTTAACAGTTATTTCGAAATCCAACTTATCTTTCTTACTTGATTAATTTTACATCTGTAACCGTAATCAAATATTGCATAATGATTTAATAATGTCAATCACCCATTGGAAAATACAGCTATAATAGAAACCGTAAAAATTAAAATAATAATTCATTATGTAGTCCTCTATGTCATGTCTAGCTTTGTTTTTTTATGCCTGGTCGTACATTTTCATAACGAAGATTTGTAAGAAAAATCGAAGATGGGATGGATACTACCCCTTTAACGGTAAATTAATGTCGTGTGGAATAATATCAGGTTAAGATGCTATGCGAGAACGGGATCTACGACTGTAATAAGGCGACAGGGGTTGAAGTCGTGAAGAGGCAAAGCGGTCCGCAGAACTTAAAATAACCAAAGTAATATGTTATAATTATGTCTTACATTTATTTTAACGAAAAAAAAATTGTNTCTATGTCATGTCTAGCTTTGTTTTTTTATGCCTGGTCGTACATTTTCATAACGAAGATTTGTAAGAAAAATCGAATATGGGATGGATACTACCCCTTTAACGGTAAATTAATGTCGTGTGGAATAATATCAGGTTAAGATGCTATGCGAGAACGGGATCTACGACTGTAATAAGGCGACAGGGGTTGAAGTCGTGAAGAGGCAAAGCGGTCAAATGATCCGCAGAACTTAAAATAACCAAAGTAATATGTTATAATTATGTCTTACATTTATTTTAACGAAAAAAAAATTGTNATCCGCAGAACTTAAAATAACCAAAGTAATATGTTATAATTATGTCTTACATTTATTTTAACGAAAAAAAAATTGTAATATAGCATTACATGTCCACAAGTTTTAAAATTAATAAATAAAGCTCACACACAAGTTCTGTATTCTTTGTAGCCTCTCACGTGCCCGGAATTTATTAGACAATCAAACTTACACATAGTTGGGAAGAAACGTTATAAAACTTATACATGACGACAGTTTATAAATTAAGTGTGATGTTTTAGAAAGACGGAAGTTTTACAGAAGTTCAATAAAGCTAGCACAGTTACTGACCTCCCAACCCTCAGGACAGCTGATACGTTCAGCGCAGTAGCTATGCTGTACTGATCTTTGAACCCGGACTAAGGTCGAATACGAATTGTCGGAACATAGCCTGCTTGTTAAGTATGCTTACTTGCATTTGTCCAGACAATTCGGACGGGTCATAGCCTCTTTACGTGGTTATGTACAAAACAAACAACTAATATTATGTATCGTAAATTCTGGCGTTTTTTATCAATCAGTTTTATAGTTGACTGTAAAACCCTCGGAATACCTAATAGTTGAGAGCACTATCACTAAATTTAGGTAATTTATTATTTTCGCAAGCTATTCAAGGGAGACAAATGTGACTTAAAGCTGTTTATTTACAATTAAAACACATTAAATGAAAACTTAGCGCATTTTCAAAGGGGAATTCACAAAACGTTATGACTCAAAACAAGCTAAACAAATTTTGTGACCGTTGCAAGTACGCGTCTTCGTATACTTGCCAGGGGTACATACAGACAGACCGCGCTAGTATATACTGTTGTACTTGGTGACGTCATAAANGTCTTCGTATACTTGCCAGGGGTACATACAGACAGACCGCGCTAGTATATACTGTTGTACTTGGTGACGTCATAAAGGGGGGGGGGCGGTGCTATGGACATGTGTTACTTAGAGAGAATTAGGACACAATCCAGAATTTGTCTGGTGAATTTTTACTGACAGATTTGAGAATTTTTTCGTCGACAAAGAAACCAAACACTTCACGGAGCGGGCAAAATACGTATAGGGCGAAAATCCTGAAAAACTTATGAATACCCTTTCCACACAGAGATGTGGCTGATGCTAGCGTGCTTATAGCAAGAGAAAATCTGTACGTCCTAGCGAAATAGTTAACTGTCTGGCGTAAGACGATATGTACACTAGTAGTAACTAATGTCAACCGCACGACGAAATATGTTCGTAACCCCAAAGGCTGACATGGAAATAGTTATGAAAAGTATGTTCTGGGGCCACTGGATGCTGGACGCGGAGCAGCGGTGCCACAGTGGCCATATTGTATGACGTATCGCGGAAACCTCCTGCTCTGTCATTCCTCGTCAGCAGCGGCCATCTTGGATTTCCATTTTTCAGTCGGAATTTCCATTTTTCCCCTTCTTCTCTATCATTTCGCCTCGACTCTTCATGCTCTGACATTCCGATGTTATTTATTTATAATGATCTGTCATTCTTTCCTGTCTCACATATGTTCTATCCCGTGGGGAGGTTTTCTTATATTCATCCCAGTCCCCTTTATTCTCAAGTTCTCTCATTCCTTCCTGTCACTCTCGTCCATTCTATCCATTGGGAGGGTTTTCTCATATTCCTCCTGGTCTTTATTTTCACCCTATTATCTCCCTCTTACATTTCGCGTGCTCCAACTTGGATGTCATCACCGTCGTCTGCTGTAGGTGGCCATTTTGAATTTCTGCTGCCAGTCGTCTACTGTAGATGGTCATCTTTGATTCTCGCACCCACAACAAAAGTGTTTTAAGTGCCACAGTTCATGGCCAGGAGCGCTGGTATATGCACGGCCTGTTTGTGCATATGTGTTGGTTCACTCGTTGCCAGCAGCGGTGCGCTAGCATCGGGGAGGTGAGTTCAAACGGCGGCCATTAGCAGCAAGGGACCTTGGAGATTCTCTGCAAACATCACGGAAACAATGTTACTATTGTGGAAATTATTTCATTAAATCTGTAATGCACAACGGCATGAAAGTAGCCATATTGCATGTTCAGCCCTGCACACAAGACTTACCACTGCGATAAATGTGATGCAGATTTTACCCGCTTTGCTAATTTGCATAGACCTTACAAGAAGTGCAAAGGCAATGTATGTTATTCATCAGCAAGCGAGTGCAGCAAGTATTGCGACAAGACATTTACTATCAGCTCTATAGTAAGTGAATATGGAGATATAAACTGTCCATTCGACATCGACTACAAGACCTACCGCTGCGATAACTGCGATGCGGTGTTTACCAACAGAGATAACGTGTATAGACATAATAAGAAGTGCAAAGGCAATGTTTGTCGTTCATCGGGAAGCGAGTGCAAGTACTGTGGCAAGACATTCGCTAACCGCTCCAGTGTCAAATGTTATGAAGATAGTAACTGCCCATTTGCCATCGCTTACAAGACCTACTCATGTGATAGCTGCGGTGTGGTTTATGAGAATAAGTGTGGCTTGAATGCTCACAGCCGGAATTGTTCTACACAAACCGACACCATAATGGTTTTGCTCGAATGAAGAATAAGTTGAGCATGTACCAAGTATTATTATGTATTATTTTTATGTNCGACACCATAATGGTTTTGCTCGAATGAAGAATAAGTTGAGCATGTACCAAGTATTATTATGTATTATTTTTATGTTAAGTCTGTAAAAAAATGTAAAGTGTATAAATTACTTCTGTGTTATTAATTTATTTTGACACGCGCTAATATTAGTNCGACACCATAATGGTTTTGCTCGAATGAAGAATAAGTTGAGCATGTACCAAGTATTATTATGTATTATTTTTATGTCAAGTCTGTAAAAAAATGTAAAGTGTATAAATTACTTCTGTGTTATTAATTTATTTTGACACGCGCTAATATTACTNCAAGTCTGTAAAAAAATGTAAAGTGTATAAATTACTTCTGTGTTATTAATTTATTTTGACACGCGCTAATATTACTTTCACCTCCATCATACAGACGTGAAAGACTTCCCCTTCACTAGGAAAAAATTACCAGATTTTGTCTAAGTCTGAAAGAGATTTAATATTTTTGTATAGTTTCGAGTCTCAAACTCCGGTCCCTACACCATACCTCAACTTAGAATATTGTTTAATTCTATATATTAACCACATTTAAGTGCATAAACAGAAAGAAAATAACATGCGAAGCTAATCGAGCATATGCAAAAATATGCGTACATAAATTACCTACATGGAAAATACACACACATGACAATCAACCTCTTCCACCATCTTACCTTCNAAAATATGCGTACATAAATTACCTACATGGAAAATACACACACATGACAATCAACCTCTTCCACCATCTTACCTTCACCATCGTCCTCTGCTAGCATACACCTCAAGTGACTGACATCTCGCATTCGTTTATAGATACTTGATAAATACACATATGCCCTCGTCATCTTCGTTTATGCAGTNAGTGACTGACATCTCGCATTCGTTTATAGATACTTGATAAATACACATATGCCCTCGTCATCTTCGTTTATGCAGTCTTCTGCTAGAGTGCGCGACAATTGTCTGCTAGGGTCGTGGTGGTATTCGCCCATCTTTGTTTCCCCTGTCGCCTTTCAGGGGGGTGCTAACGTTGGTTGTATTACCGATGGTGACCGCTAGGAACACTGGTGTCGACACATATGGCCGAATTCCGACGTGCAGCAGGTAGAACACTCACCCATGCATGCAGTGCTCGGTGCAAGTAACTCCAAAAAAAATGACAGACGCACGAAGTTTCGATCCAACCCATGTGTGACTACATATGTATTGTTTTCGATGCAGTTGTATACCCCTTCATTTTAATGCAATGTATGGCTGGCTGTTAAGTGTTACCCGTGCTACCATTCCCTCGGGCCGCCAGCCCTTGTGTTGGACAGACGTTGTTTGTTTATATTACTATGTATATATTTTCCCTTACCCGAGACTATGCACATAATGCTCGCAGCAGATTTGTACATACATTGGTTCTTTTTGCATATGTTTGTTTGTTACATGTAACATGAGCTAAAGTTTATTTATGTATATATTTTCACATTTATATATACCGCCTGGATGTCGGTTGGCGAAGGGAGGCTAGCTGTGACTGAGGGGGAGCCGAGTTGGTTGACAGAAGTGTTGGAAATNCCTGGATGTCGGTTGGCGAAGGGAGGCTAGCTGTGACTGAGGGGGAGCCGAGTTGGTTGACAGAAGTGTTGGAAATACTGACCAACTATGTTAATAGTTGGTCTCCTTGATTGCAGTCGGAAGTGTCTGTGATATGAATTTGGTGATCGTAGCTTCGGTGGGGGGGAAATGTCGGGTAACTAAACTTATAAGATTGCTTAAAGTGTACTTGTACCTGCCACCCTGTTTGTCATCGGATGTGATCCCCATGATACGAATTTTATGACTATAGCTTCTGTGGGTGGGAAATGGCAGCCAACTATGCTTATACGAAGGGCTAAGGTGTACTTAACCCTGCAGTCCTTTTCGTAGTCGGAAGTGATGTCTATGTTATGAATTTAGTGGCTGTATCTTAAACAGTTCGGAAATTACAGCCAACTATGCTTATACGGAGGCATGAGGTATACTTGACCCACCCGCCCTGCTCGTTGCCGGGTGTGCAACCTATGATATGAATTTTTTGATTATAGCTTTATAGGATAGGAAATAAGAAGGGATACGGCGTAATTGAATCTGCAGTCTTGTTCGATGTCGGGAGTGATGCATATGATTTAAGTTTGATGTCTATGGCTTCAGCAGACGGGGAATCGTTGTCAACTAAGCTTATAAGAGGAATTGGAGCATACTTGACTAAACCCTCTTGTTCGTTGTCGGCGGCGATGTCTATGTTATGAATTTTGTGCCTATAGCTTCGGTGGGTGGGAAATTGTGGGCAACTATGCATATAAGTTGGTTTAGGGTGTGCTTGACCCTGCGGTCCTGTTAGACATTGGAGGTGATGTCTATGATATAAATTTGGTGGCTGTATCTTAAACTGTGAGAATATGACAGCCAACTATGCTTATAAGTGGGCTTAGGACGTACTTGACGTGTGCGTGGTGCGACTCTAGGATAGCGTGCGTGTGCAGGCTTCGCTCCGTGTCACGCAGATAAAAATTACAGTGCATGAGACTCGCCCCCCTCAGGATGCAGGTGAAAGGAGACCAGAAGGAATATGAGAAAACCAAGGTGGAATGAGAGAGCATGAGACTCATCCCTGCCAGAACGCCAGGTGAAAGGAGACCAGAAAGAATATGAGCAAACAAAGGTGGAAAGACAGAGCATGGGACTCTTCCCCCGCCAGGACGCCAGGTGAAAGGAGACCAGAAGGAATATGCGAAAACCATTTGTTTAACTTTTACACACATAACTTTTATCTATAAATGCTATTTGTCCAAATATTTGCATATATTCATATGTATAGTTGTTATTTTTAATGTTAGTTGTCGATAATTTTTTTCGCGGTATTAATTTATATATGTATATTTTTTACATATATGAAAAGTGTGTATATCTACGCGCGCCCGCGGTTCCTTAGTCTTTTATGCGATTATGTTAGTGAATTTATTGTTTGGTGAGTGCGTAGGCCGATGCGAGTATTTACTGTATTTCTTCTCATAACCTTGCAATGGTGATTTTATATATAACATCGAGGCCTGTCCAGATTATCATTTCCCACATGTCGGGATGGTAATAACTATATTTACGAATTCGACTTTACAAATCCTCTTTTCTTAGATTTTGGTATGGTCTTGTGTTAAGACGCCTGATTTTCGACCCATGGCGTGCCGGAACGATCCCGCACGCCTCCCCTGGCAATTTTTGAGTTCCGACCGAAACACCTACGGATTAAAAAATAACTTCCCAGTGCTCCTGGTGGCCCCCGTTTGAACTCACCTCCCCGATGATAGCGCACCCCTGTTGGTGACGAGTGAACCAACACACATGATCAAAATGGCCACGCCGATACCAGCGCTCCTTGCCATGAACTGTGGAACTACAAACACTCTGGTGGCAGGTTTGAGAATCAAAGATGGCCGCCTACAGTGGGTGATTGATGGCAGACGCTGTAATTAAAGATGGATCAGCACACTCTGGTGATGGATGCGAGTATCAAAGATGGCCTGTTACAGATCAATGATGTGGTCGACAGGCCAACATGTGGTCGACATGTGAAATTGGCAACAGGCCTCTCTGGCGAAGCTTAAGGATGTCCACATCAAACGACTGGCGATATACGAAAGTCCAGATGTTGGAGAGTCTGTTTGGAACGAACAAACTTGGGGAGGGGGCAGTGTTGCGCGCGGACTCCAGCACTGGCCCCTGATAATGTGTTATCTGGTTATGCGTAGTTCAGGCTCTGTAGGCGAGTGACCTGCCTCGACTCTGCCCTCCCCAGGCAGACCGATCACTGTTCCGTCGCCGGGCGGCCGGGAATGATTGACAGCTGACATGGCTGGCGTCACAGCCCCTCCCCCTTGCCAGAGGAGCCGACAACTTGGGATGACGGGCAAGAATATTTTGGTAACTATAACCCTCATCACAACGGGGCATTTTGAGAAATTTCTCGACTATGACAGACGACACTACAAATACAACCGCAGGGTCAGCAGTAATTGGGGTTGTCATCTGGCTAAAGCACGACATCCGGGCGAAGTCTGATGCAGTGAGAAACATCCGTGAAGAGGACGGACGGCGGCAGAGAGTGCGAGACGACGGTAGACGATGTTTTTATGGTGTGAACGGATGAGAGGGCGCGGTACACAGCAAGTAGAGGGCCAACTTTGCATGGGGGAATTAAGAGATATCTAGAACATTTCGGAATGGTGGAATCTTGACTGAACTAAGGTGGAATTGTGTGAACATGTGATACGGATTTTATTGCAAATATTGGAGCTGTCAAATATGAACATATCGTTTATAATAATAATTCAATGGGTGTAAGTCTACTATTTATTGGAACTGATTTTAGTTATTTGATAGCATTAATTTATTTGAGGTGCTGTTAGACTGTGTTGTTTAAATTTATTATTTGTAAATAGCAAATTAAAGCCTTTTATTGTGAGGTGCACTGGAGAGCAAAAAAAAACTGGTATAGGCTTGTGTATGCAAATAACAGAGGTATGGAACCAATCAGAGTAACGCGATGCGGTCTGCAGCGCCTATTTAAGACAACAAGCGTCTGGCAAAGTTGCTAGATCGGTTACAGCTGCTACAATAGCAGGTTATCAAGATTGAAGTGAGTTTGAACGTGGTGTTATAGTCGGCGCACGAGAGATGGGACATAGCATCACCAAGGTAGCGATAAAATTTGGATTTTCGCGTACGACCATTTCACGAGTGTACCGTGAATATCGGGAATTCCTGTAAAACATCAAATCTTTGACATCGCTGCGGCCGGATAAAGATCGTGAACGAACGGGACAAACGACGACTGACGAGAATCATTAAACGTGACAGACGTGCAACCCTTTCTCAAATTGGCGCAGATTTCAATGCCTCCTGCATACCTTTAGACATTAGTCAAGTACATGCCACGTCGTCTTGCGGCACTACTGCGTGCTCGCGGGGGCCCTACACGATATTAGGCAGGTGTACCTGTTTTTTTGGCTCTTCAGTGTATTATGTCATGAGTAATCTGCTGGTAGTGTTTTTAAATCAATTAGGAAATTAACTCTTTTATTTAATTAAGACCTCCATCCCTTAAAGAACAACGTTTGTCCCACTGACTTTGAGAAATCGTAACACTTGTGTCAAAAGTGTGATGAAAGCATTTAATTTACGATAAATTTGTAAATAAAATAATAGTTGTAGTAATAGGCCAAGAAGTTGTACAGAAATTTGTGAATTCTAACCAAGGAAAATGTCGGCAAACATGGCGGCAGTCCGATCTTTGATTGAATTACTATGTGGTCAAATAAATAGCAAAATAGGTAATATAAATAGTAAAATTTGTAGCATTATTGAATCAGTATATAGTGTAAATGAAAATTTAGATAGACAAATTAGCAGTGTTAGTGAATCTGTAAATTACCAAGTTAGTAGTACTAGTGAATATGTAAATATCCAAATTGGTAGTGTTAGTCAACTGGTAGATAGAAAAATAAACAATGTAAACGAAAATGTGTATAGAAAAATAGACAATGTAGACCGAAAGATGAAGGTGTTAGTAGACAGTGTGGACAAGAAAATTGAAAAGTGTAAGTGAGAGAGTGAACAGTGTTGAGCAGGAAATAAAACAAGAAGTAAGCACCCTCAAAAAGGAATGGCAAGAATTCCTACAGCAGCACGGAAGAAGACATGCGGCGGCTAAGAAGGAGTTGAGATTGACAACCACCGAGCCAATGAGTGCGGACAGCGAGGAGAAGATAGAGGTCGCCATCAATGCAACTGAGCATACGGCAGTCCCTGCCAGAAGGACATCGACTGGAGTACTCCACACTAGTGTCGGCCTTGGATCTGCTATTCGGCGAACAATACCTGCGACACGCCCACCATTCCCCCTTGCGAAGCCGCATCCAGCGACCATGGGAACCAATGCAGGAGCTGTGGCAGGACATCGTGAAGCTTTCACACCTGTCTCTGAGAGGGTGCTCTGAGGAGGCACGAGATGTCATCGCAGTCGTATTCTTCATCAACGGTATCGCTGACACCAAGGTGTGGCAAGCCGTGCATATGGCTGCGCTACAAACCACGGAGGATGCCTTGGGCCGATTAGTGGAGGTGTAGTCAGAAAAAGAGGCATCAGTGCCCCGATGTCCATTGCGGGCAGTGATGCTGAATGTAGTCGAGGACGAAAGCATCAAGAGAATGCTGAAGGAATAGTAGACGACCATGAAGGACATCGCTTCTAGGGTCCGCGCTACTGAGATTCACTGTCCCCAATTCAAATGGCCCGAATGTTGGTCGTGTGTATATGAGAGCCAACTATCCCCAGCAGCAGCAGCCATAGCAGCAACAACCAGGAAGCAGGCAGCGAGTCGCAAGTGAGAGTGCAATATACTCGCGAAACTTGTGAGCGCCGATTTTGAGGGGCAAATGTCGGTAATTGCTAGTAGGAAGGCCCCAACGTTCTAGCAAGTGCGTTCGATGAAACAGGAATTGAATGCCATATTCTTGGAGGGAAGCCAGGGTGATGTTTCTTGTCAGATGGTCTTTGACAGAGGGGCTATTATAATTGTAGGAAGGCCAGGCATTCTCGGGTCTCTCNATCACAGCGATCGTCCGAAGAGAGCACAGATCACTGCAATTTAACTACTGTAATGGACGGGACCACACCAGTCAAAGGGAAGGGAATGATACTCTTAAAGCTCGGTAACCTTAGTGTAGAAGGGGCTGCGGTGGTGTAGTTGTTAGACTACTCGCTTCCCATCTAGGTTAACCAGGATCGACTCCCGGTGGGATCACTTTAGATTTTCGCATGCCGATGCTGCTGTTCGGCATAGAGCACGATATTTACATAGAAAAATAGAGGACGAATGCTTTTTGGGTCTTGATGTGTTATGTCAGCTGGGATCCTGAATCGATACTCAACTGATGGTACTACGGGCAGGCAACACTGAGTTGGTAGTTTCAACGCGACAAGATTTATCTTCTCCGATGAGCTGCCCAATAGTGTGTAATAAGTCGATTGTGCTCCCTGCTTCTGGTGATATTGTTATTCCAAGTAGTTGCCAGGGAAAATTTGTCAGGCAGTTGGCCATAATCAAAGTAGTCCAGAAAGGTGGTACTCGATCAAGTGGTGTCATTGTAGCAAGTACTTCAGTCTCTTAAAACTGAAAGTTTACCAGCAAGAATGAATAATTTATCTGGCAGTGCTATCCATCTAGAGGTAGGGGCTACGATTGGGTTTTCAAGCAGGTCTCATACTTCCAAATGTTCCTGAAGTTTCGATGCCACGAAATACCGAATGTCTCCTACCAGATGCTCTGGGTGAACGGCTTTCAAGAACAAGAAAACACCTCGACCGGGGACAATAAAAGGCTGTCTCAGAACTACTACAGAGAAATGGGGGTACTTTCTCCTGCTAACTAAATGCCCTTGGCAGAACTAATGTTGCATGCCATCACATCGACACAGGGAATGCCATGCCCGCAAAGCAGGCGCCAAGATGACTATCGCTACCTACCTTCACATGAGGTGGTTGATGGTATTCTGAATGAAATTAAAGATTCAGATGTGATAGAACCATCAGTCAGTCCATGATCTTCTCCCATTGTGCTTGTTAAAAATAAAGATAGCTCTATGAGATTTTGTGTTGATTACCGCCAACTTCAAAATGTGACCAAGAAAGATTCTTATTCACTCCCAACTAAAGACGACACACAGAACAGCCTAGCAGGTTCACAGTCGTTTTCTACTTTGGACATGAAGAGCGGGTACTGGCAACGCCAGGTGTCCCCAGAANCAGCCTAGCAGGTTCACAGTCGTTTTCTACTTTGGACATGAAGAGCGGGTACTGGCAACGCCAGGTGTCCCCAGAAAACAAAGAAAATACAGCTTTTTGGGTCCAAGGGAAAGGATCTTGGCAATTGAAGGTTATGCCCTTTATGCTATCCAATGCCCCTGCTACATTTGAACGACTGATGGAGAAAGTTCTGCCCTTAGACATCAGCCATGTGTACCTAGACGACATCGTGGTCACAGGAAAAAAAAATTCGAAGAGCACGTGGCATGCCTAGACACTGTGTTTCGGAAAGAAAAGGCAGCTAACTTGATATTAGTTCCTAAGAAATGCCACCTTTTCCAAAAGAAAATAAAAATTTTGGGCTACATTGTCNAAAAGAAAATAAAAATTTTGGGCTACATTGTGTTGGCCCATATGATTGAAACAGGCCCTAAAAAGACCAGAACAATAAGAGGTTGACTGCCACCAACTGACAAAACTGGAGTACGAAGTTTTCTGGGCTTATGTGGTTACTATAGTTGATTTGTACCTGAGTTAGCCACGATTGCTGAGTCTCTGCATGAACTGACTGATATAAAAATACAATTTTATTGTACGCCTTAGTGTGTTATTACTTTTAATAGACTAAAGGAAATTCTGATATCTTCCACCGTGCTGGGTTTCCCGAGTAGAATGGGTGGATTAATTCTGGATACTCATGCTAGTTATGTAAGCATCGGAGCTGTTATCTCAGATCCAGGATGGAAAGGAGAGGTCACTGGAATATTTCAGTATGGTATTATGGTCCATACCGTATAAGAAGGCCACTTTCTGACAGTCAGTGAGGGGCAACTTGATGTATACGAAACAAACAAGTGCAATTTACAAAATCCTGTATCAGCTGACAGCTGATGCACGAACGAACAAAAGTTAAAATTACGTTGGCTATTCTGAGTGCACTGCCGATGCACATCAGAAAAGCACAAAATACGCGGATAAGAAAGAGTTCTTAGATTTATTACTAAATTTTATTTTACAAGGTCACAAAACAATGGTTGTAAGTGTTAAAAACTAAACTTCGTGATAATGTAGTTATGTATAGGTGTTCAAAATGAAATGTACAATAGAACGATATGACGTGGAAAAGTTTTCTGAAGTTGTGCTAACTTCAGAAAGCTTTTTCACGTCGTATCACCCCTCTCCAACCTCCCTTGCAACACGTCCTTGATATTAATTCCAAACATACAAAAATATTGCATAATATTGTTGAATTATTTTTTCTAATAATTTGACGAAACGACACGAATTTGAAATATATTTCCAGCCCGTAATCTAAGAACAATCAACTTAAAATAATACGCTATCTGTTATCCAAAAACAGCGGCTCAAACTTCGCCGTGACGTGCTGTGCGCGCCATCTGTCGGGTATTATGCGAGTTATTACCAGCCAGACATCAACCGCTTTCCTGCGAGACATATAATGAATTTACAAACATATATAAATAGTTCTATTTTTCCACGAGCTTTGCATAATTTTTAAACAAACTTATATTTTATGTACAACGATTTGGAGTAAAGTAATTTATATTCGGCCGGTAATCGTTCGTCTACGTAAATTATACGCCATATTGTTCTCATGAAACCCATCTCCTTGTTTGTAGAAAGTGAGACGCGTGAATAGTTTTTAAGCAATTCTAACGTTATTCCACGTCACATATTTCCAACTCGAATATATTAGCTATAACGTCCAAAGTGTGATAATAGATACAACAGACCGTCTCGCAAATGTTAACCCAAATTCACTATCTCGGACAAATTAAAAAAGAGTTAGCAAATATTTAATTATTTGCAACATTTTATATTTTTGCTTTTATAACCTACTTATTATTTTAGACAGATGTTAGTCTTAAAATATCTTAAAATTTGTTTAGTATACAGTACAATGGCAAGTGGATTAGCTGACAGCGTGTTGATAAAAAATACAGCCCCGACTTGACGGACCAGCTGATGGTGGAAGGATACGTAGTCAGATGTAAACAGTGGCGCTACTTTCGCGAGCTGTCAAAAAGTGGCCTTCTTATATGGTACAGAATATACACAAGCCTGAGAGGAATTACTGTGTTACATGCAAGGAGCTTCTGGCTGTGGCGAAGGTGATTGCAAGTTTTCACCCATACCTTTATGACAGACACTTTGTCATAAGAACTGATCGTGCTTCAATATGCTGGCTATTAAATTTCAAGAACCCCGAAGGACTAATAGTCCGGTGGATATAGTACCTGTGAGAATACGATTTTGAAATATATCGAAGGTCCGGACGCCTTCACAGCAATGCGGATGCACTTTCCAGGAGACCATGGGCACCCAACTTTTGTCATTATCATTTACTGAGAAAGAGACTCGGTACCTTCTGGTAGCACAAAAAAACTTTGTAAAGTGTCTCGAAGTCACACCCATTCCTAACCAAGAGGCTGGCATGGTAGCTGGTGTACTTTTAGAGCATGTTTTCCCCAGGTTTGGAGTGCCATTCGAACTTCATTCTGATCAAGGACGAAATTTTGAAGCAACTCTTTTCCAAGAGGTAAAGAGAATTTTAAGAATGAAGCATTGCATCCTCAATTGGATGGGATGGTCGAGAGGCTAAATCGTACCTTAGAACAGTATCTGGAGATCTTCGTTGAAGACAACCAGAAGGATTAGGACTCCAAGGTACCCTTAATTCTTCTTATATTTCGTTCGGCAGTCCACGAGTCATCAAGGGTAACACCTTCAAGGATGCTGTTTGCGAGAGTGCTCCGCCTCCCTGGTGATCTGCTGTTTGGAAGTCCAGTGGAAGAAGCAGCCACCCAGAATATGCCATTAAACGACGTCAAAAGATAGTCGACATCCATAAATATGCCTGGAGGAATCTTAAAATTAACAGTGTCAGAATGAAAACATGATATGGCCAGAGAATGCCTAAGGAGACATTCCAAGAAGGACAGCTGGTGGGGTTGTACAATCTCCAAAATCGGAAGGGTTATTGCCCGAAGCTACATAAATGTTGGGAAGGCCTGTGACAGATCAATGATGTGGTCGACAGGCCAACACGTGGCCGACATGTGAATTCGTCGAAAGGCCTCTCGGGCGAAACCTAAGGTTGTCCACATCAACCGACTGGCGGTATACGAATTTCCAGATGCTGGAGAGTCTGTTTGAAACGAACAAGCTTGGGGAGGGGGCAGTGCTGCGCGCGGACTCCAGTACTGGCCGTGGACAATGTGTTATCCTTTTATGCGTGATTCAGGCTCTGTAGGCGGGTGACCTACCTCAACCCTTCCCTCCCTCAGGCAGACCGATTACTGTTCCGTCACTGGGTGGCCGAGAATGATTTACAGCTGATCTGGCTGACGTCACAGCCCCTCCCTCTGCTGAAGGAGCCAACGAATTGGGAGGGTGAGCAATAATATTTTGGTAATTATGACCCTCGGTACAACACGGCACTTGGTGACATTTCTTGGCTATGGCAGACGACACTTTAAATTGTGCCGCAGGTGGAGGATCGGCAGTCAATTTGGTAGCCATCTGGCTCAAGCGTAGTAATCGGGAAAAAACTGGTGCAGCGAGAAACATCGGCGAAGAGGACGGACGACGGCGGAGGGTACGAGACGATGACAAAAGAGGTGTTTGTGGAGTGAATGGACGAGAGGGCATTATACCTGATGAATAGGTTTTGATACACTGTTTATGGGACTGATTTTAGAAATTTGATTGCATTAATTTATTTGAGGTGGTTTTAGATTGCGATGGTGATGATGATGGATATATTTGGGAGGCTCTTAACATCGTGGTCTTGAGAGCAGATGAGGGTGAAATGAGGGGAGAATGGAGCAGCCGTAATGCAAGGGTCAGGGAAACGGGAGATCCCCGAGAAAACCCTATGACCAGCGGCATCATCCAGTATGATTCCCACATGAGAAAATACGGGATCGACCTTGACCTAGTTTACGTAGGTGGGAGGCGAGCAGTCCGACCACTACACAACAGCTGCCCCGTTTTAGATTGTATTAATTAAATTGATTACACAGGCCAACGATAAAAAAAACTTTTTTAATGATTTTGCCAGATTCTTATGTTTTTNGTATTAATTAAATTGATTACACAGGCCAACGATAAAAAAAACTTTTTTAATGATTTTGCCAGATTCTTATGTTTTTGGTGTGCTAGGTCCGGAAATAATAATAAAAAATTCATAACACCCACCATTTTTTCACATTTGAATATACAAAATGTGATAAATTCATTTTTTATCTAATATCTGTGGATTTGTATATACTTTATTTATATATTTTTGTATACATTTATATACAATTTTATATACTTGATATACATTATTAGTATACTAAAACATACAGTAAATCTAAAAGAAATTAGGTTGGCAGTGGTGGTACGACTGATTGTTTTCTTTCAGTCAACACAACCTCACTTTTCAGCTTTTCGCCCATGTGCTCTAAGTATGGCTTACCGTGGTTGTAAAAACTTTCCTAACAGTTTTTGTTATATATGTGGTGAGTTTGTAATTTAAAAACATCAAAGAAACATTACAGAGGTTGTTAAAAAAAAGTGTACTTGGTATATTTTAGAATAAAACTCGGTGATAAAGAAAAGCTTTGGGCTCCACGCAAGGTTTGCTATGTTTGTGTTGAAGACCTTAGAAAATGGCCAAAAAAAGAAAAGACTGCTTTTAGATTTGCAGTACCCATGATATGGAGAGAACCAAAAAATCATTCAGACGATTTTTATTTTTGTAGCATTGATGTTACTGGATATAACTCCAAAAATAAGAAAGTAATTGTTTACCCTAATCTTCCTTCAGCTATTCGGCCAGTCAGTCATGGTACAGGACTTCCTGTCCCTGAGCCACCTCGGGCTATTGATGACGTTTTACTTGATCAGTCCAGTGAAACTGAATCTGATGAAGGTAAACCGGATGATAATGAGGTCCAATGTTCTCCAGAAAATTTAGAACCTCAGTTGTTAACATAGGCTGAGTTAAATGATTTGGTAAGAGATTTAGGCTCGACTAAAGAGAAAACTGAATTGCTTGGCTCTATGCTAAAAGAAAAACATTTGTTGTCACCTGGAGCATGTATTTATCAATATAAAACAAGAGAACAACAGGTCGCTAAGTTTTTTAAGCAAGGACAGGATTTGGTGTACTGCCATGATATTGGTGGTCTAATGAATGAATTTGGAATTGAGTACAACAATGAAGAATGGAGGCTTTTTATAGACTCATCAAAAATTAGCTTAAAATCTGTTCTTTTACACAATGGTTGACGTATGCTATTTTGGCCCCACAGTTGTGCGCCATTTTAACTTGACGTATGGTGCACTCAATAGCGTTGGGCCCCACGTCCGGGCGCCAACTTAACTTGACGTGGGCTGTTTAGGCCCCACAGTTGAGAGCCAAATTAACTTGACGCTATACCACCACTGTGGAAGACAGTGTGGCTTATAGTGTCGTTGTTAATGCCCCCAGGCACAGACTATA
>NQII01009540.1:33917-50078 GCA_002778355.1 Clitarchus hookeri | reverse complement strand
AATTCAACAACCAGAACGCTGCACCCCAAAAACCAACTCCAGATCTGTCAGGCCAAAAATCCATTGTTGAACAACAGTGCATTCCACCCTCATGATATCACCACTACCAAAAGTAGTGGGTTCGAAGAAACAGAAGACTGCAGAAAAAAAAAATTTAAAAAATTAGTCTGCATTGCTTTTTAAACATGCTCTTTATATAAGCCTGAATGACGAAGACAAATCAAGTGATTAATAAGTTAAAAAGAAGATACACTCCAACAATCTAACTGTACCATCCTCACCAAAGAAACACGCAGGTGTAAAGTAAAATGAAAGCAACATATTTTTTTTGTCCACGCTACGACGAACGGTATAAAGAACCGACTATAGGAGATTGCATAGTGTGCGGAAGTTGTAAACAATGGTGGCACAAAGTCTGCTGTAATTATGAAGGGTGAGGAAATTTTAAATATGAGATGCTGATGTGTTCTTGAAGGACACTGTAAACACTCTAAGGAGACCAGTCCTCAAAATTTACGTTTATGTAAAATATGTGATTTTCAGTTTAAAGTAATATGATATGTATCTGTTTACTGTGTCTCCCGAGTGTTTGAAGGAACAACGCTTTAATTCGTATAAATCTTTCTTAGAGTGTCAATATTATATAAGAATGTGTGCGTACTCATTGGTGCCTTTCACCCAAAGATTTATTTACGAATTTAAACGGTTTTTGGCAGCGGTTCCAGCTGTGCTTTGTTTGGCGTACTATTTTCCAACTATAATCCATTACATTAAACGTATGGTTTCAATGAAATATTATATATATGCAATGCTTTTGTGATAATATATTCAAGAATCTTAGGTTTATTAAACCATATCCGTGCAAAAGACAGTTTTACATTCAAAGTATTTAATACTGAGTTTTAAATATATATTCATTTAGAATGATAATTTTGTGGTTTCTAAATGCAAAATACGTTTTCTGCTGTCACACAATTTGTTAGTTTTTATACCCTATTATAAATTTCCCTTACCTCCATAATTCAACCACTGTGTGTTCTACGCTTTAAAAATATGAGTAGTAAGAAATATATAAATAAGAGTTAAATATCTTCTGAATTAAAAGTATATAAATTTGCATTACGACTTTGTTTTCTTGTTTATTATTTTCTGTCTGTGACGTTTACATTTCCCCATATTTCCGCATTAGCCTATTTTTTCGAAATGATTCTTTACCTTTAATCTTAGAATTGTATATTATTTTAACGTAATTTATATTTAATTATGTTTTCCTTAATTTAATTTAAGTAGGTTATTTTAATTATTTCATTAAGTAACGTGCTAACACTTAGAATGTTTAGGCTGTTATAAGCCAAGTTAACATTTATTAAATAAATATATAAACTAATTAAAATAAATTACTGACAATCAATTTATGTGTATTAGTAAATACAATTTACTGTACACTTAATGACATATTTAAAAATGAATTGTATATTCTTCAATAATTAAGAATGTTTAGGAAATATTTGAGAATAAGGATACGATTGCGAATTTCTAATTAAATTAATTAAAATATACATATATACTTTAGCTCCGCGAGATATGTTAGCTAAGAATATCTTTGTATTCCTCGTTAGAAAAAAGCATTATTTCAATATTTTCGTACTTAAATTTTTTTCATATACCTGTTTGTTTTGAAAATTTGTAAACGTTTTCATTTAAGCAAAAGTACAATAATTGAAATCACAGCATTAATAAAACCGGAATGAACTCTCGTTAGGTCCTGTGGGGAAACATTATATTTGTATCAAAATGGTAACCGATGCTTCTGTTTTTCGCAAGACCACAGCTCTCTGAATTAATTTGTTTTCCAAGAAAAATAATGTTCAATACAGCTAGTTTTGAGAAAGATATCGATTGCTTGTACATCTGGTTTTGAGATAGATATCGATTGATAATACCCAAAATTTTAGCCAAACTCAAAAGTTGATTGCATTTAATATTTATAAAGTAAGTATTTTTGTTTAATTTGGAAAACACTTTTTTGACAAAAATTTTATTATATTAACAGAAATATCATTGAAATATAAATCAAAATTAAGATGCGTTGAGGCTTTATAAAAATTATGGAAATTTTATTTTTCAGAAGCTGGTTTGTATAAAATCATAAAACTGTATGCATTTATAATTATACACTTAACAACAATTAGGAAATTTATTTATAAATACTATTCGTTAATTTATTGAAGTTAGTGGCGGTCCTGTATATAAGAATCTACCAACATAATTAGGAATAATAAATACATTTTTTTGTGGTTTTTCGTTAGTGTATAGTTTCGTGGTCCTTGATGAACTGTGAGGATCTTGCAGTTGACTAATTTATTTGGGAAAAGTATTTAAACAACAATTGATTACTAAACAAAGATAAATTTTGAAGACATTCATACGAGTAAATATATCATCGTTCAAACTATATGAAAATGAGTACCAAAAACATAATTTTGTTGTTGACACACGGATTCATACGTTCACCGGCGGTTGGGCCTGTGGAAACCGTGGGATTCCTTATTAGTGGGTGAATCTGATAATGTGTCAAGTATAAGCTTGGAAAATCGCATCTTAAGGTGAATACGTTTATTCAGGACATTAGCAATGCATAATCATAAAAACCCAAACAAATAGGTTACATTATATATACAGGATGATTCTAAAATCATGGGACAAACATTGAGGGGTGGTAGAGCTCACTAAAACAAACAATAATTGTATAGGAATATATAGGTAGAAGTGACGCGTTGGGACACAAACACAAAAACCTAACACATTAACTGAAACATAAAATGTTCATTAGCAGCATACTTAACGAGTGATTCCGTACAGAAAATGTTGAAAGAGTTGCTGGAAATGCATCCACCAACAGTCACACGTGCCTGGCGATCTCTTCATTTGGCGTGATTGGCTGACAATGGTGGCGTACGTGAAATAGCAGGCGTTTTTAATCTGTCCGCCAATAACTCCACCGACGCTACCAAGCCTGCATTACTGTCGGTGGTAGCAATTTTGAGCAATTATTATAAACATTGCTATAGAAATGTATTTAGCGGCGACGTTGTAAATAAACAATGTGTTGCATTTCATGTGTTATTTTTGTGTTTGTGCCTCAACGCGTTACTTCCGTCCATATATTCCTATACAATAATTGTTTTTTTTAGTGAGCTCTTTCACCCCTTACTGTTTGTCCCATGATTTTAGAATCATCCTGTATACATTTTTTTTTCAGAATTGAACCAATATATATTTAATCTAGTCTTTCCTCGTCCTAAAGTTTTACAATCCGATGTGTAAGTATTTCCCTGAAATCAGTTTTCTGTTTGCCTAGTCATTTCTAGTCCAGTAATTTTATTTTCTGATGTACATTTATCCTTATCACCTTTAGCTTTAAGTTCTCTAATTTGAAAATAATTTGTTTAACCTGTGGTTTATAGTCCTGTACTTTCATATCTTGATGTATACTAGTCTTTGCTCTCCTGAACTTCAATATTACGGTGTGTACATTAGTAACTAATCCATTTGGTTACAAATTTGACCTAAACGTTTTTTAACCAGTTACTTTTTTTGGTGATCTTTCACATTCCGAGGTGTAAAGATTTACCTGACCTTTATAGCTCTATTTTATAGTAACTACCCAAATTTTTTCTCCTAGTAAATAATTGTCCTAAACTTTCATATTCTCCTGTGTACATCTTTATATCCCATTTTCCTGAATTTTTTCGAATTTGAGGAACATTTTTTGTACTAAGTAATTTGTCATAAACTGACTGTTATAATCGTATGTTTTTTTTCACATCTAACTTAACTGTATTCTACAGTTAGTGAAACGGACAATTATTACAAGACACTCAACCATGTATGGAAAGAACCACCCACAAAAGAATTTTCTGGTAGAGGGACCGATTTTGTAAACTCATACCCGGAAGTTATAAAAAATGAAAAGTTATTAATGATGGCCACCATCATAATGGCTTAAAGCCTTAGGGCGCCTCCGCATGTGTAAAGAGTCCAGTCACCATAACTCAAACTGTTTCCGAGATTGAGCAATTTGAAAATGAGATTTGATGGGATTAAGGAGCATGCCAAATTGGAATGATCTATGTGAAGCCATTCCGTCAATACAACGAATCAAAAAACAACCCCTTGAAAAACATAAAATTTCCAAATTCTTTGGGGTGGTTGAAAGTCCCTTTTTAAAGTTCCTCATGTCCCATATTGCAAGTCCCTAGCACGCACGGTGTGGAAATGGTTCACAATCAAAAATCGGAAGTAACAAAACAAACAAATAAAATATTTAGAAATTTCACCTGACCTTAAAACTGTACAGTTAAGGTGGGGTAGACGATGGGTTTATATAGCACGTCAAATAATAATGCCTTAAGTCCAACTGTTTTGGACACATTGGGAATCGGAAAACGAACACCTCTTAAATTCTCATATCTTTCAAAAATCCAGAACGTTTTTAAGAGATGCCGCCACAGTGTCAAGCTGCAAGTCGCTAGCGCGAACAGTGTGGAAACGGTTCGCGAAAGAAAATGGGAAGCAGCAAAACGTACTTCCAAACCCCTCCTTTCCATATACCAGCATTACTTCTCAGGGATTGTTGGAGGGGGTTGTCGCTAATAAGAGGGCTTGAGAGAGAAAATAATGTATCTTCTATCAAACTGTAGGTCATAACCATAGCCCTTAAGGGGCCAGCGCTATGTGCTAGAAAATTAGGCATTAATGACAATATTCCGGTCTTTATTAAATAATCTTCTTCTTGATTAAAAGTAAGAGAGATACACAAACAAACGGGTGATATTCTGAACATTAGAACGAAAATATTTTAGCCTGATTTTATTATAATACAAGCCGACCCGGCGGACTTCGTACCTCCTAACAGTCAATGAATGTCGTGTTATCTTTTAGTTTAGCTTTATTTAGGATTTTATGAACGTAAAATAAAATTAATGCTCAAAATTTATTAGGTTCAATAGTTTATTAGGATAATATATATATATAAAATAAAAAATTAAAAAAGTAAAAAAATTAAGTATTTCAATGGCGTGTCAGCTGTATTTTGATGCATGGGTTGTACTCGCGTTTATTTTCTTCAGTGAAGCACCTTGTGATATACGACATTATTCATTTTGTTATCAGGCGCAAGAACAAAGAAAGCCGATGGTTTGCCGACGCGTTAACATGCCACGTATAATTGGCCAGAAGAAAAACATGCATTTTCTGGTTTCAGACCACAAACACAGTAGGATTGGCCTTGAGATTTGTTAATCATCATGGTGAATGCAAGACGAATAGGAAATTGAAGTCGTTTAAACTCAAAGGGCATATCGGTTGGGATCATTGGAATCCTCTGAATGAGAACTTCCTTATCTTTTAATTTTCCTTTGAGTATCGTCGCGTGAATCACATTGATCACCAGTTTTCTTATCACCAAACGCGGTCCATTGCATAGTTTTGGTTGGTTTAGATTTCGAAGCATTATTACTACCGAGCCAACCATCAGTTGTAAATTGTGCGGTGGTAAGCCAGGCACATCCAAGGAGTTTAAAAATTCAGTTGGATAGTTGGTGGCTTCGTCTTCGTTTATTACACAGTCAATAGATTTAAATGAATGCGGATTACCAACAATTTGATTCTCAATAACTATATTTAAGTCATCCACATCTTTGTTCTTAGCCACCAAAATTGCTTTCACACTGAACCATTTATTATTATTGTGATTAGCAAAGTAGTTCGCGATCACTTTCTTGATGAGCTCGTATTTCGATGGGATGAAATTGCAAAAATTCAGAGGAAATGAAATCAATCCGCTCGATTCGTCGACAGGAACACGGCCATTACCGATAGTCAGCAATTACTTGGAGAAATCTCCAGCAGATGGATCGTTCAGCAATGCAACTCTCATGTTTGCTGCCAGCTGAAGTTTCTTCACATAGCGCCACAGATTTGATGATTTGAAGAAAGCGTTTATTTCATCAGCAGCAGTCGACCTTGGAATGACTGGCAGTGTTTGGTGGAACTCGCCAGACAGTAAAATCATTGCGCCTCCAAAACATCTCGAGTCATTGCGCACATCTTTCAATGTTCTGTCAAGTACTTCTAATGCGAGTTTGTGCTCCATTGTGCATTCGTCACAGATGATGATTTTAGATGCTACTAAAACCTTTGCCATTGCGGAGCGTTTCGCAATGTTACATGTTGGTTTTTCAGTAGTTTGAAGGTTTAACGGCAGTTTAAACGCTGAATGAGCCGTACGGCATCCTTCTAACAATGTGGCCGCTATTCCAGAAGAAGGAACTGCTGCCGCAAAGTAGGATCTCACTCGAACAGTGGCCAAAATCAATGACATGAGGAATGTCTTCCCAGTTCCACCGGGGGCATCCAGGAAAAATAAGCCACCATTTCCCTCATAAATTGCCTTGATTAATGTATCATACTCTTCCTTCTGTTTGGGGTTCAGCAGGGGCACATTCGTTTGAACTGATTTGTCTAACTCATGTCGATCATATTCACGTTCTCGTTCTAATTCTCGATTAAATGCGTCATTCATTCCTCGATCTGGCTCTGGCATTCCTAACCTGACTAGCAAAGTGCCTCACATGAGGTAACACATGTCTTCGATCAAGAGCAAAGCCTGGTTATGCATCTCATCATTAACCTCAAAATCGGGATTTCTTGAACTGACACGAATTCTATGTAAAATGTCTTCTGACAGGTCATCTTTGTATTTGTTCCACAGGTGACGTGGATTCGATGGGAAGCATGTCGAAGTGATGATAGCAAATAATGTGCATATCTGTCTTGGAGTTGCAGAAATAATTGCTTCAGCGATTGTCGTGTCCCAATGAGTATCGTTTTCAGACAAATTGAGCTCTTGACATGCAGCACGAAATGTTGGGCACACTATACCATTAAAAGTTCGTAGTGATTCAAGTGATGTTGGCCCACGAACATTCACCAGCAACAACCGCAAATAGAAGCATTCATCATTCTTCGGAGGAACTGTGTAAATATGACCAAGAGCATCAGTAGAACGCACATCCGGATAACCAGGAACCGCATCGCCTTGCTTCCGGCGTTGAAATTTCTTCGATGAAGCGTTCCAAGTGTAATAATGTGGCAACTCCGAGTCCAGCCATTCCCGAGTTATAAAAAGTGTCACTAACCCGACTTTGTTTTATATATATATGTTTTTTCATGTTAGCATTCCTTATTTATTTTAGGAGCAATACTTGAACTTCAGTTAATGCCATGTCAAAAATGTCATCCATATAAAATGTATGAGGAAATTAATTTTCGTTACAATAATTTTTTCCGTGAACTTTTACGATGTTTAAATAACCTCTATGTTATTATGGGCGCACAAAAATCCAAAAAATCTAAAATCATTGAAATCGGTCCAGCCGTTCTCGAGTTATGGTGTAACTATGATGTAACTAACCCGGCTTTGTTTTATATACATATATATACGTTACTGCAAACACACATATAACTTACTATTTATATTGATATTAGTGTTTCGCAACGAAAATAATTTTTCATTCACTTTACATTTTGTTATAAAATTTTGTAGCAACGTGACAAATGTAACGATCGTTGTTAAGTAAAAATTATTACGACACGTATTTGGTAATTTATAGGAGTGTGAAAATGCCTATTTTCTAATCCCAGCACAAGATATCAATTCAAGAATGTTTTATCTGTCAACCTGTATTCTATTTGTAGACGGGTAACATGGTACAATGTGCACGTCAGGTATGGTGTCACGAATATCCGAGTACCAAAACTAAAATACGGTATTCACATCAGCATTGTCATAACCACGCTCGTTCAACTCACTGTCCAGGAATTGGTTATACAAATATGTACTCTGAATGGCTGTTCGACAATTCAAGCAACGAAAATACACTGAAGAGCCAAAAAAAACTGGTACACCTGCCTAACATCGTGTAGGACCACCGCGAGCACGCAGAAGTGCTGCAAGACGACGTGGCGTGGACTCGACTAAAATCGGAAGGTATGCAGGAGGCAATTCACACCATGAATCCAGCACGGCAGTCCACAAATCCATAGGATTGCGAGACGGTGGAGATCTCTTCTGAACAGTACGTTGCAATGCATTCAAGATATGCTCAATAATGTTCATATCTGGTGATTTAGGTGGCCAATGGAAGTGTCTAAAGTCAGAAAAGTGTTCCTGGAGCCACTCTGTATCAACTCTCGACGTGTGGGGTGTCGGATTGTCCTGCTGGAATTGTCCACGTACGTTGGAATGTACAATATATATGATTGGGTGCAGGTGATCGGACAGGATGCTTACGTGTCTGTCACCTGTCAGAGTCGTATCTAGACGTATCAGGGGTCCCATTTCACGCCAACTGCACACACCCTATACACTGACAGAGCCTCCACCAGCTTGAACAGTCCCCTGTTGACATGAAGGGTCCATGGATTTATGAGGATTTCTCCATACCCCTACACGTCCATCCTCCCGATACAATTGGAAATGAGACTCGTCAGACCAGGCAACGTGTTTCCAGTTATCAACAGTCCAATGGCGTAGTTGGCGGGCCCATGCGAGGCGTAAAGATTTGTGTCGTGCAGTCAGCAACGGTACACGAGTGGGCCTTCGGCTCCGAAGGCCCATATCAATGATGGTCCGTTGAATAGTTCGCACTCTGGCACTTGTTGATGCCCCAGCATTGAAATCTGCGTCAATTTGAGAAAGGGTTGCACGTCTGATTTTCGTCAGTCGTTGTTTGTCCCGTTCGTTCACGATCTTTTTCCGGCCGCAGCGATGTCGAAGATTTGATGTTTTACCGGATCACTACCTCGGAGATGCTATGTCCCATCTCTCGTGCGACGACTATTACACCACGTTAAAACTCACTCAAATCTTGATAACGTGCGATAGTAGTAGTAATAACCGATCTAGTAACTTCGTCAGACGCTTGTCGTCTTACATAGGCGCTGCCGACCGCATCGCGTTACTCTGATTCGTTCCATACCTCTGTTATTTGCATACGCACGTCTATACCATTTTTTTTTCTCTTCAGTGTATATCTACTAAGCTTATAAAAGATTATTTTGCGAAACTGCGGGTTTGTTGGAAAATCTAAATGTAAACATATTTCACACCAATGTCAGATCACACGATATTGAAAGCACTACTGGCAAATCGAGAGCTTAGTTTGGGAACACGCGTAATACGACGAAAATACTTTTACTTTGTTATTAGTTTGTGCTATTGTGATGTGTGGTAATTCTCCACACTTGTATAGTTTAACTTATCCTGATTCTCCGTACGTGGTAATTCTGCACTTGTTTTGCAATCACTGTTTTTGCCAATATTCGAATAATTTAATATTTTTAACACTTATGCTAAAAAGCTCACGACCGTAATTTAAAATGAATTTATTTTCTACCATTGAAGTGTTGTCAGTGAAGTCTAAAAAATGTTCAACTCAACATGACATGTTGGTTTCCAAATAAGGTACGAGCTTGCATTTAACTCCAGTTAGTTCAATACCGATTCAGGTTGCTGCAAGCTGGTTTTTTGTTAATAAATATAAAAATACTTTGTTCCTCCATAATGTTTTTTTAAATTCAATGAAAGTCATGATTTTTATGAACATATGACAAATCGATAGTCACTATCACTGGGCAATGATTGGCTCTGCTTGACGGTGTAACTTGAAATACGTTCTTTACCCATTCATTTAGCCCTAGTTTACATCAACACATACTAATGTAAATGTGTGCGGATGTGAGAATTTTATATATGACCAATGGTGTGCGTCTGAGTTAGTAGGAGCAAAACTGGTTGTCTACGTGCATCAGTGTACTGTAGGCGGGTGCGTAGGTGTGTGTGTGGGGTATTTGTGTGAATCTTTGCATTGGTGTGTTTGTATGGCGTGGCAATGAATATGTGCAGACGAGTGTTTGTGTGTTTGTGTGTACCTAGGTGAGTGTTTGAGTTTGTGTGGTTGTATACGTGCATCAACGTACTTTAGACTTATGCGTAAGGGTGTGTGGGGCCGTATGTGAACCTTTGCGTTGGTGTGTTTTAATGGCGTGGCAATGAATGTGTGCGGACGAGTGTATGTGTGTTTGTGAGTACGTAAGAGGGTGTTTAAGTTTGTGTAGTTGTGTACGTGGTAGATTAAGTGAATTTTGCCATGAGCTGATTTTGTATTCTATTGTTAGTGTTGTTGAGATAATCAGAGTTTAAATATATCACAAGTAATAATTTAATAGGCAGAACGATGTCAATTAAAAATAATAAAAATATTGTTCATAAATGAAAAACTGTAAATTACACATTAAAATTGTGGTATACGTAATTAAAATTGTATAATACTAAATAATTTGTAACTGCTTATTGGTACTATATCTTTTTTAGACTAGAGAATTTAAGCAAAATGTCTCTTAAGCAGCCATGGGTATTATCAGTATGGCTGGATTTTTTTCCATTTAAAACAGACAAATAGTATGTTACAAGTTTAATAATAATAATATTATTTCCAAATTAAGTGTTTTGCCTCATTGTTACTGAAATAACATAAGCGATTTTAGTATTTCATTAAACTGCTGAAAACATGCTTAAAATGATTCGGTATCTATGATTTTATTTTATTTGGTACTTATTTCATCCTATATACGATTTAATGCGAGGCTTTCTATGTGCTTTAAAGAAAAAATATTTTAACTTGAATATTTGTATGCTTTTTGCTGGAAATTGAAACATTCTCAAAAAAACTAATTCTAATGTTACAGTGTAACAATGTCTTAACACATATAAGGAGACACAGTTACGCTATAAATTAAAATAAATAATAAGTTAACATTATTTAAAAAATAATCAATTAATAAATATTTTGAATTTATTATGAGAATGGAATCCCAACTGGCACATAACTAAAAGTAAAAATATAAGAAATTGATTCAACAATTACTGATGCCATGTAAAATATTCACCTAACTCTTTTAAGATTACAAAATCTAGCATTTTCCTATTTAAATGAAAAATATGAGGAAATTCTACAACATTTAATATAAAGAAAGTTAGGCTTTTGGTGCTCAGAAAGATTATTTAAATAATTCGGGATAGAGTAAATTATAAATAAAACATACTTGTTTTCATATTTCACTAATAATTGCAGTTTCGACAGAATCATTAGTATTTTCTCCATCTTGCATGTGCATTTTTTAATTGTTCTTTTATTTGCTTTCTGTTTTTGCCTTGTGCTTTTATATTATTTAAAAGGAATTTCTTAGGCTATGTGGAACAGTCAAACCAAAGAAACAAACAAAATGTTATAAGTTTGGCATAATATTATTTATAAATTTTACAGAGTTTCCACTTTTTTAAACCCAAGTCATGTAAGAAATGTTACATAAGAAGAACTTTTAGGCCTGCAAAATGAGTGAAGAGACTGTAACATTCACATCCAAAATGTTTTCATAAAAAATATAGCAATATCAGAAATAACTTTATTCAACACACTATTCGATGTTACAATAATATACAATCAGCAGATACATATTTGAAATGACATGTAGGTAACGTTATTTTGCGTTATTTCAATAAGTGCTTTTCTTTCATATTACACTAAAAGGTTTTGTTTCTTTGGCGCAACCAAATTAATTGTTCGTATAGGAGCAAGTGAAATATTTGGTGGTTGAAACTAAATTATTTTGTCGTTATTATATTTTTTATCATAAACAAAGGTTTGATTGGCGGAGTTGAAGATTTGTTTTACAATACGTAAAACAAAAAGTTTCCGTTAATATAAAATAATAACTGATGTACGGTGGACACTCGGACATGGGACAGCTGCGCCCGAGCGCCGTGCGTTAGCAAGCTCATCTAAGTTACCACTGATGAAGTCGGAAAGTTTTTAAAGAAATAGTTGTCGGATACAGGACGTGCGCATTACAGATTTACTTTTAAGTTTCGTTTTGCATTTGTGTTATTGGGGTGATTGTACCGTTATTAAGCATCAATAAACGCACTAACAAACGCGCTAACAAACACTGTTACTATCTTATAGTCACAAAAATTAAAACTCTAGTGCTGTATTTTCAAATCAGGTAATCAAATTAGTGGCTAAAACAAATATTTAAAGTTGATTCAACAAAATTTTTAGTTGACAGTCTAATTTATTTTTGAGCAACACACAGACTTTGTTAATTTAAAAGTGAATTTCGTTAGACGAACGAAATAAATTTTTTTGCTTTTCAAGTTTTGTTTATTCAACATCATATTTTATTGGCGCAACTAAATATGCTTCTGGCGTTTCACAAACAAACATTTTGCTGGCTGTTCTCCGAGTGTAGCGGATATTACGAGGATATGTAGAAAACTATTTTGCATTTTTTGACCAAATATTTTAATAAATGCAATTGCAGGTTTTATCTGGCGTACGAGTATGGAAGAGGAAATATGTATTTTTAAAGGGCTGTAGCAAAATTTTTAATTTTAAGCTTCTTCAAAAAGAGTTAAAATAACGACTATGTCATGAAGTTTACCAACAAAGGCATGACTGATGTTTAGAAAATGAGCACATAATATATATGACTGAAGGCAGCACATTTTTGAGGAAATCTAGACATATATGGATTTTTTTAAATTTTTTTTTCTTATGTGAAAGTTAATTTAGAGGAATAAAACAAAAAATAACGAAATTATTCCCAACAGGCCTTTGAAGAGCACTTTAAGTAATGAAATTGAATATTGAGAGGAGCATATAACAATGATAAGCTTGGTTCTGAACAATAAACTCGTACCACAAGAGACGACGTATTTCTGCGCTACTGAACTCCATGGCAACGGTAGTAGCGCCTAACTCGTATATGTCCCGTTTGACTTTGAAGCTGTGTGGGTCGCGGTTATCCATGTGTTCACAAAACGCTGCAGTTACAAAGCTTCAGCACTTGTTACATTGACAGACAGTTACTTGCAACTTAACACTGCATGTTGAAAAGTATCTCCTTTCATGAAATAAGTTCAATGGACGCTAAACAATATGCTACTTAACTTAAGCACCAAAAAATATTGCTTATTTCTCATGTGCTTTTCTAAAGAATGTTCAGTTCTGAGGTGTTATTCTCGCTGTCATAAAGGACTGTTCAGAAAAAAAGCTGCAACAAACTTTCACCATACCCAAAAATGGATAATAATTGTTGAATTTTTTTGAAACCAAGACATTAGACGACAAATCCTTGGACAAAGTGTGCAGTATCGTCAATTATAAACTGCAAACGGACGATTCTCCCGCATTTATATGCAGAAATTTGTCAATTATTGCTATTTAGACGTTGTATTATTTCCTGATAAATCGTCTTTTCCCATGATGTTATAGATACGGAAATGTGTTTGCCTAGTTATTCCCACGGTTTTAAGGTTCTGTATTTATTATCCCTTATAAATGTCTTTTTAATCTTGCAAGGCATTACCAGAAGGTATATATATAATATTTACATATAAATAATAAATGTATTTATTAAGATATTGCAAAACTGTATTTCAGCTGTTTAAAAATGACTTTATTTCAAGATAATATTTCATGGTTTCGTAATATGGTATCAATAACAACTTAGTAAACATAACAAATCGCTTGAAAAAAAAATCATGTTTTTAGTCTAATAAATGTGAGAATTATAACGTAAAATATTGATTCTTACGAAATTTAAATAATTACATGAACGTAAATTTGGCTTCATCTAAAGTGATTCCATAAGTTAAAGGAGTGGAATTATGCTATTTACTTAAAATTCGACACATTCACCTGCAGTAAAAGTTTAGCGTGTAGCTATTTTGACTTTCAATTTTATCTCAGGTCTTATAATACACTAACATCAGAGCAATATTCTTTATGGCGTTATTAAAACATGAGACTCTGCAAAACACATCTATTTTGTTTCATTTTGATATTTGTACGATAAAAAAATAATAAGTTTAATTTCCCATTACTAAGTTTTATCTGTTTTGAAAAGCAGTTTTCGTATATTGTCATACTTTTTTCAGATTATTATTTCATATCACAACGAGAAAGGTTGCAATATGCTTAATGGTGTTGGAATACAAAACATTAATTATTTATTTTTTACCAAACATTGTCCAACTGGTATACATTATATCGGATAACATTTTCTTAGAATAAAAAATAATTTCAAATTTTTTTTTATAATTTGATGTCATGTTAAAATATTATTTACATAATAACCACTATTAAGTTGTACAAGTGAAAAAAAATGTACAAAATATACTAATGCCATGGGCTTCCGTGTGACATAAATAAAAGCACCAAATAACACCTCATACAAAAAAAAATTGTTTTAAATATGGAACATTTTCTTTGTATTTAACTTTTTTTTTTATTCATGTGGTTTATGTTTGATGATGACATATATGTCACGATGTAGCACATGGCATTTGTTAACTTTGTAATTTTTTTCGTTTGTACAACTTACTTAGTATTTTTTCTATGGCTGCAGTAAAACAGAAACAATTTGAATTAGACACCAAATTATTCCAAAAAATAGAAAATGTATAATTTTTTTATTACAGGAAAGAGTTATCACATATAATGTTTACAAGTTGAAAAATGTTTGCTACAATAAAAAGTTTTAATTTTTTGTGAGTCTTTAAAATATAGAATAATAATTTCAGCTTCTTGAAAATCTTTTAACGCAATTATGCTGCAGGAAGTTAATAACTGTAGCACAAAATAATGAGATGCATAAAAAGGGATGTTACGTGGTCGGGGCATTCCTGCTTTACTGGCAGCTCACACTTGGAAGCAATTCTCTTGGGTGCTGTTTGACTTTTGAGAAACGTCTCGATAAGAATATGAGTCGTCTTTTGGGCATGCGTGAGTGTGGGATAGTCCAGAAATAATTAGCGAAGGTAAACATTCATCTCTTAACGCGGACAAAGAGGACTCCGGTGGATGCTGTGAACGGTATGGCGAGAGTTCCCGGTCATTTGACGAGGCACGACAGTTATTCACTGCTCAGAGACATTGATTTCTCAACCCAAAGCAACTACGCGAGTTTATCAGAGTGATCCCGGACGAGTACCGCAGTCCCTTTTGCGATCCACCTGCGTGACACGACGGAGGCGGGGTTTCATGACAGGCTGAAATAGTTGGTGCTCTCTGGTGCATCGTATTGGACTGCACATATTTTGCTTGTTAGAAGAAGGTAAATATTTTATCAATATTGATATTATAGAGTAAGTGTTTTCTTAGAAAGTAGTTATTGCTTTTATATCCAGCACTGTAAATATCAATTTATAGTACACTGTGGTTATAAATGTACCGAGACAAAATATATGAAATACACATACATGTTGTAAGCAATGTAAAAACATTTGTATATCAGATTTTTTCTTGTGTATTTATGACCTCCATCTATTCATAAACAAGTGAATGTTCAATCATTCTTTATTTATGTATTTTTATGTACATGAATAAATAATACGTATAAATATATGCATGAGAATAAGTATACAACACTTTAGTCTTTTTTTAATTTTCTTCGTCTATTATTTATTATATTTGCGGGGTAAGGCGTAATAATATTAATACACGTTTCCTAGGACCGCTCGAAAAAAAGTAACCATAATTAAATCTGAAGCCTAGTCTAACTACCGAGTTCATTTACTTTAAATATATTCAGTCATAAGGTCACGAACTTTCCTAATTATCTTTTGTATGTAATCACTTCGACATAATTGAGGCAGCATATATTACCAATATCAAATGTGTCTACACAGGGTCTCTTTTATCAATAATTTTGTAAGGTAGCGCCACAAGAAAAATAACATTTTTTACCAATTTCTACAGAATTTGCCAAAAAAAGGTGTATTGCGGCATATTATGTAAAATTGTACATTCAAAGTATTGATACCTGCCAAATGCTGAAGTTTGGAAGTAGGTATTGAATCTGCTCCGCGGCGTGAGGCGCCAGCATTTTATGCTAGCCCTCAGTGACAGGGCGTAGGAATACGTCGACACTGTTGTCTCTAGGTCCAATTTACTAATAAATTACACTTTATTTGCGAGTTCACATAATCGAATTTTATTGTTTCTTGAACAGGTTAACTGGTACATGAACTCC
>NQII01009540.1:0-33383 GCA_002778355.1 Clitarchus hookeri | reverse complement strand
CTTTGGTTCGGCGCACTTATGCCTCCGGATATTGTGTCGTTATTCTCTCCAGCACGCCCGCTGAAAGCTCTCATGGTTTATTGCGGTACAAGCCTGGGACAGATGCCACTGGTGGTGGTATCTCGGTGTCCCTTGGGCAGCTGCAAAATGCAGCTGTGTCCGCGCCCTGGTGCCTTCCATTAGCTCCGGATGTCGTCTGCACATGCAGGAACAGTTGTATGTGCCGAAACCTTTGGTAGCACGCCTTTGTAGCTGCGAGGCGCGGTCGCGCCCTCCTGGCGTCACTCTTCCGCCGGCACGTCCACTAACCCTTAATCTTTATTGTCGGTCGTCCGCCTGCGAGCTTCGCCAGAGCGTGTGTTCTGACGAATAAAATATAGGGACGCAGAATGCGTCAGTATGTCAGTCATTTTGTAAGATATATATCAAGAAAAAAATACAGATCCCTACCAAATTTTGGGATTTTTGTATTTAAGGTTACAGGCATTTGTTTTATTTCAATTGTACCGGTCAACATCAAGGTCACTTGGATCCAACATGACTGAAGAGATAGGCACTGGTTGACCTGGCGAGGGCCATTCATGACGGGAGCTTAGTCGATCAATATATCATCAAACCCTGTACCTCCTAAATGTGTATCTAAAAAAGGAATTTCTTTTTCAATTTATTTTAAGGTTTTTTTTATTGTTGTTATTTTTTTCCTTTTTGGGCGGTGAAAAGGGGTTTAGGTGAATGTGGTGGAATGAGTGTGAGGTTAACATGAAATGTTCTTCGATTTTTAGAATCAATTATGTTTCGATCGTTACCAAATTTTTGTGACTGGGTTCATATCGATGATAGGGTGGGTGGTTAGTTAGGGCGGTGGGGTGAGTGTAAGGTTAATATTACATGATCGTCATTTTTTTCAAAAAAAATTTTATTTTATTAGGTTTTGTAGAAGTTGGTTGGGATGGTGATAGTGGGGCGAGGAACGGAAGGGCGTTGTAAGATTATTATTATTTTTTTCTTGATTTTTCATGATTGGGCCGTGGTAATGTGATGAGGTGATCTTGGCTAGGGGGTGAAGGGGTGGTGGCCTACAAGTATTAAGCAACGCCCCAAAAAATTTCAAATAATTTTAAAATTTGCTTTCGGGGCTTCCAGTCAGCCACATTGACGAGTAAGCACTTTTTTTCACAACGTTGTGGAAAAAATTATAAAAGTGACATTTTTGAGAGAAAAATACCGATCTCAAGGGGAAAACGGTCGATTCAGAGAGAAAACCGGTAAAATTTTGAGGGAAAAGCCGGATATTGCAAAATAGCGGATCCACAGAACTGAAGGCCTCAGCCCTTGTCCAGGGTTTGGCATAATATATATACTTATATTATTTTGTTATTTAATAATTAATACAAGTTTGTAATTCCTTATTTATTGGTGTATTGGTTTAATTGATTAGATTATGAGGTTTCTACCATTCTATCTCAAAAAATTAGCTAATTTTTTGGGTATTGGTTGTAATTACTGTTAATCAAAAACGTTGATAAAATAGGCCAACATTATAAGCAAATTTTTTACAGGGTTTTTGTTCCGTGATTTTATAAAACACGTGTTCTGTCATTTATGTTTGACAGCGTGTGTTACCGTTACAGATTTCCACGATTGTGTTATAAATGTCATTTAAATATAACATGATTTTGAGCTGTGATCTTTACAACGCGCACCGATGACCTTAACTCACTCTTCATAATTAACAAATAAAGAAAACTTTGCAACACATGTTTCCTGACATATTTAACTCCAATTTATATTTACGCCTCTATGTTATGCCAATTGGACTTTATGTAAAANACACATGTTTCCTGACATATTTAACTCCAATTTATATTTACGCCTCTATGTTATGCCAATTGGACTTTATGTAAAAGTTTTGAACCATTTCCCGTCATATTTTGTGTTCTTAAGAAGAAAGTTTGTTGTGTTATATCTAATGGTCGTAAGATAAGTATTATTACTGAGTTTTNATATTTTGTGTTCTTAAGAAGAAAGTTTGTTGTGTTATATCTAATGGTCGTAAGATAAGTATTATTACTGAGTTTTTATATAGAGTATAGTTACAAAATCTGCTGTTTAAATGAAAAAAAGTTTTATTTTTAGTGAAGGAATAGTTTTTCTTATAAAATATATTTGTAATTAATAATTTATATTCATTTTAAAAATGAGACTAAATACGACAAATGAAAGGGACCATTCACTACAATAAAACTGAAATAACTTTTAAAAGAAATATGATGCATTACAATTGTCTTTCGTTGGACTCACAAATTACTCGGTAAGCTACGACCCAGGAACATTTGACGCAACCAAAATGCTTTTAAAAATAGCACGTGGAAGCTTTCAGCCGTCATTCATTTATCGTGCCTGCAATTACGACTGGTTTATGTAGGTCAATATATTGATCAACAAAGCAAACATTTGTGGTTCTGTTGTCGTGATAACGGAAAAAGTTAGGTAAGCTTTGGGGTTACACTGCTTGCACGCGACTCTGGTCTGTTCACTCAAGAATAATTAATTTCAACGCCAGGCGCCGTTCACGCTTTCTGTCACGTCACGTCAACTGCCAACTAGGTGAAGCGCTCAGCTTATCATTGGAGGTGTTTGGTCTTTAGAATCAACCCAGCACTTTTATTTACTGCTTATTGATAAAAAAAGTTTACACGTATTTGAAAAAGTGTAAACTGAATTCTGCTTAAATTATTGTTACCTATTTGTCATTGCTGCTTTATGTTGGTCATCGTCTGAAATACCACAATAAAGAAACCTAAAATATATTAACCAGAGTCTGGTTGTGAACATCCTTGCTCACTTTGCACATTTTTATTTGTATACATGAATAAAATCCATAAATACTCGTTACAGTGCATATTTCCTTTCTTTATTTCATCATATTCACGTATTCCTAAACGTAAAATGTTTTGAGTAACTACATACAGCTATGTTACAATGCATATACCCCTGGAACTAATTAATTGTAAAAATGTGCTCTTTTTTCAAATATTTAACAGAACATCAGAGTTCATGCCGCAAAGGTGAATTTTTAAAACTGGTAAGATATTTTGTACAAGTGTCTGAACACGAAAAAAAAATATAAGAAAACTTTCATGCCCGAAGAGAATCATTAAGTTATCATTTTAAATCCAACAATTATTGTCATGTGCGTGAAAATACACTAAAGAGCCAAAAAAAACTGGTACACCTGCCTAATATCGTGTAAGACCTCATCAGCACGCATAAATGCCGCAAGACGACGTGGCATGGACTCAACTAATGTCTGAAGGTATGCAGGAGGCAATTCACACCATGAATCCTGCACAGCAGTCCAGAAATCCATAGGATTGCGAGACGGTGGACATCTCTTCTGAACAGCACGTTGCAATGCATTCAAGATATCCTCAATAAAGTTCATATCTGGNAGTTCATGTCTGGTGATTTAGGTGGCCAATGGAAGTGTCTAAAGTCAGAAGAGTGTTCCTGGAGCCACTCTGTATCAACTCTCGACGTGTGGGGTGACGTATTGACCTGCTGGAATTGTCAACGTACGTCGGAATGTACAATGGATATGAAAGTATGCAGCTGATCGGACAGGATGATTACGTGTCTGTCACCTGTCGGAGTCGTAGTTAGACGTATCAGGGGATCCATTTCAAGCCAACTGCACACGCCCTATACCATGACAGAGCCTCCTCCAGCTTGAACAGTCCCCTGTTGACATTTAGGGTCCATGGATTCATGACGATGTCTCCATACCCCTACACGTCCATCCTCCCGATACAATTGGAAACGAGTTTCCAANCAGGCAACGTGTTTCCAATTATCAACAGTCCAATGGAGTAGTTGGCGGGCCCATGCGAGGCGTAAAGCTTTGTGTCGTGCAGTCAACAACGGTACACGAGTAGGCCTTCGGCTCCGAAAGCCCATAATAATGATGGTCCGTTGAATAGTTCGCACGCTCGCACTTGTTGATGCCCCAGCATTGAAATCTGCGTCAATTTGAGANCAATGATGGTCCGTTGAATAGTTCGCACGCTCGCACTTGTTGATGCCCCAGCATTGAAATCTGCGTCAATTTGAGAAAAGGTTGCACGTCTGATTCTCGTCAGTCGTCGTTTGTCACGTTCGTTCACGATCTTTTTCCGGCCGCAGCGATGTCGAATATTTGATGTTTTACCGGATCGCTACTGAGATGCTATGTCCCATCTCTTGTGCGCCGACTATTATACCACGTTAAAACTCACTCAAATCTTGATAACCTTCGATTGTAGCAGCAGTAACCGATCTAGCAACTTTGCCAGACGCTGGTTGTCTTGTATTGGCGCTGCCGACCNACCTTCGATTGTAGCAGCAGTAACCGATCTAGCAACTTTGCCAGACGCTGGTTGTCTTGTATTGGCGCTGCCGACCAAATCGCGTTACTCTGATTGGTTCTGTACCTCTGTTATTTGCATACGCACGACTATGCCAGTTTCTTTGCCTCTCCAGTGTATCTTTAGCGACTGTTTGAGAGGCATTCTTAGCTGCTAAATGGTCAATACATAAACGTTTTTGTTTAAAGACACGCGTCATACTTTTATCTTTTTTAATTTCCANTTAGCTGCTAAATGGTCAATACATAAACGTTTTTGTTTAAAGACACGCGTCATACTTTTATCTTTTTTAATTTCCATAAAAATATAGGATAACCCCTTAATGTCACTTTTACGCGAGTCCACGATAGAAAAAGTGTACGCCAAATGGGTTCCTTGTTCGTGTAGTCGATGAAGCAAATGGCGGGTGAGCCAGAGTTTGCCTTCAAGCTCACGCCATTCGAAACACTTGCATCCATGTGGAAAACTTCAGATTCGCTTGAATACATTTGACGCATGCTTTTTTAAACACATACCTGATCAAAATGTGTGAGGAAAATTAAATAACCATCACCAGAATCGTTTTGCTGTTTGTCTCATGGTTTGAACTTATAATATGTCTATACTTTCAAAATTCATTCTCCGAGATATACAAATATGTAAGTGAAATAAGTGGTATTTTATTGATAGAAGGAATCTTTTGTGTCAACAGAAATAATGGTCCAGCCATGTATGGTTCAGTAAAACTTGTTTCCTATATAGTTTAAAAATATGTTATTTATACATTTTATTTCTTCTATACTACCTTCGAATTGACGTATAATATTGTAAATTAATTAACTTTCAATTTTTTTTCCTATTCCTATTTGCAGAAAATTCGCAATATTTTAAACTACAGAAACAAATTTAAATAAGATAACTTTTGTAAATACCCGGTTGTGTGTAAAATTATCATGCTCATAGCAAATAAATAACGTCATTAATATGACCTTTATAATGTTTCTATTATATTTATTCTATACTGAAAAAAAATTCCAATTATGTTAAGAGCAGTTCAACTTTCTATAGTTATTTGTCAATTTGGTTCCGAACAAGCAATGCCGGAAAACAATATTTCATAGACATAAGTTGAGATTTGATTTTTAATAAACAGATTGTAAGAGGTTTACTGTAGAACTGGATAGGGATTCCTATTTAACTTAAAGCGTCTAAGAACTGCTAAACTCCAAGAAAAGACCGACTTTATGTGGATTGTTGATTAATTACCTACACACAGATAAACTTTCCCTAATAGTAATTAAATAATTCATGTAATATTGCTTCTCTTTGCGATTAAAAATTACTGCAAATCACATTGTTTTTTCTTAATCCGGAGCAAACCGTGTTCAGAATGCGTGTTTTTGATTTTTCATTTACAACAGGAAAAAAATTATTTTACTCGACGTGCTTTGCATTAATGTATAAAATCGAGTTATATAAGATACTTAAACACGAAAGAGAAGTCAATATAATAAACTAGCTTGATATGACTCCTTTAAAATCAGATTAAAGGAATGTAAATATTATTATGAATATAAAAATTGAATCTAAAAGAGACAGTGAAAATATGTATTAGGTGAACGAAAGAAAGAGTTTGACACCCCTGCTATTCGTCAAATACATTACGTCAGTTCAATATTGACTCTGTTATTAATTAATGACAAAGTTATGAAATACTTCGCTGTTTGTAAAAGCGACGTTCAATTTTCTTGTGCACGTGTGAACTTCTCATCGATATTAACTCAGGTCGTTAGTGACATATGCACTAACATAAACAGGAGGATTGTATAAGGGAATTTCCACGGCCTGGATACGGTACCTATTCCAATATCCATTTGCAGCATTTCAGAAAGTCATGGAAACATGACACTACTTTAACCTGGTCGGTACTCGAACCTGTGCGCTCCCGAAAGTAAAACCAGCGTATAAATTATTCTTTAACTTGCATTATACAATAAGTCCCAAAAACCTTGCAGCAATTTCATTGGACATAATTAAATGAATATTAAATTTACTTACACTAGTTGCAAAATAATTATAATCAAACAAATTCATGTGTGAGAAAACTAGGTACATAATGGTATTTGACTATATCAGTAAAAACATAAGAATCTTAATATAACAAACATTATTATATCAATTACTTTAATNATAATGGTATTTGACTATATCAGTAAAAACATAAGAATCTTAATATAACAAACATTATTATATCAATTACTTTAATTATGTAAAGTATTCCCAGAATTAATTTTTTTACAATAAATAAAATAAATTTCAACTAGCAATTGGTAAAATAACATTTCAAAAATGATAATGCCCATTTAAACTATAAAAAAATATTATATGTTCATGCTTTCACCAGAACTTACTTTGTAGTCCGAAATGTCGACACTTGCCGAAAAGTAANATAATGGTATTTGACTATATCAGTAAAAACATAAGAATCTTAATATAACAAACATTATTATATCAATTACTTTAATAATGTAAAGTATTCCCAGAATTAATTTTTTTACAATAAATAAAATAAATTTCAACTAGCAATTGGTAAAATAACATTTCAAAAATGATAATGCCCATTTAAACTATTAAAAAATATTATATGTTCATGCTTTCACCAGAACTTACTTTGTAGTCCGAAATGTCGACACTTGCCGAAAAGTAANAAAAAAATATTATATGTTCATGCTTTCACCAGAACTTACTTTGTAGTCCGAAATGTCGACACTTGCCGAAAAGTAAAATAAGTTCACTTTTGAATCAGCAGACTCCAATAGTAGTGTGTAGAGCTAGATTCCGTCCATAGTTAATATCAGCAGACAAACATATGCTAGTGCATGGTACGTGATTTTCTCTTTCATAAAGAAATCTTTGACAAAGTCACCTGGAACACTGCAATAACAATAAATAATACAGATATGAACGTGTACATATTATAAAGTATTTTATAAATGTGTTTTTTTTTAAATCGGGAATATGTTCACATATTTTACTAAAGCAAATATTTATATTTTTTTCCTAAACGCAAGCGATGCAAATGAAAACATAACTTGCCAGAAAGCAATTAGACTGGCATCTGTCTAGGGTAGTCTGGTGGATCGTGGATATATCTGTGCAGCTCTTTACATCAAGTTCTTGAAAGCCGTTGAGGTTGAAGTGAAGTGAGTATAGAGCAGCGCTGGAATACTGGGACAGGAGAAGTGGGAGATCCACGAGAAAACCCGCTGACCAGCGGCATACTCCGGCATGATTTCCACATGCAAAAGTCGGGAGCGACCCCACCGGGAATCGAACCCGGTTCATCCAGGTGTGAGGCGAGTAGTCTGACTACTACACNCAAAAGTCGGGAGCGACCCCACCGGGAATCGAACCCGGTTCATCCAGGTGTGAGGCGAGTAGTCTGACTACTACACCATCCCGGCCCCTATTAACTTAGTACTACGTGAAGTTAAAAGCGCCTGGTCGCACAGTAGATAACTTCACAGAGACGAAACTGTCTGGCTGTTTCTTTGATGTGGGAATACCCATTCTGTGACTGGCTGCGCTAGGCTCTAGGAATGGAATTTGCGACTTATTGGCTACNCAAAAGTCGGGAGCGACCCCACCGGGAATCGAACCCGGTTCATCCAGGTGTGAGGCGAGTAGTCTGACTACTACACTATCCCGGGCCCTATTAACTTAGTACTACGTGAAGTTAAAAGTGCCTGGTTGCACAGTAGATAACTTCACAGAGACGAACCTGTCTGGCTTTGATGTGGGAATACCCATTCTGTGACTGGCTGCGCTAGGCTCTAGGAATGGAATTTGCGACTTATTGGCTACTGCTTGTTGTGGAAGGTGTATAATTTGTAGGGCTCCCGGCTGGCGAGTGAGTTACCAGGGTCTAACTGGCGAACGGTGCTGCAGTATTTTGCTGGCGTGTGCAGCTGGAGTTCGCTATATAAGCGGTTGTTTCACCTCTGTTTTATTTAGTACACTGTGGCCTGATTGCAGCGTAGCCTGACATAATCAGTCACTGATTACACCAGCACAATTTATGTCCGGCCATAGCTACTTATCTTCGTTTTTTTCGTAGACTAAAGATGAGGTAGACCGATCTCACTGGCTGCGCAAAACCAGTCTCCTTGTCAAAAATTAAAATGCTTTTCTGCTTACATAACTAGCAAAAATTATCTGGATTGGATTTGAGGTTACAATACTGTTAAGTAAACCATTGCTTTGATATGTTTTTCTACTTGCCAATATGATATGCAGTCTGATCTATTTATAATAAGTAAAAGTATTTTTTTTAAATATGAAAGTGTTGGTCATTTCAATATTACGATGTAAAAAAACACGTTCATCATTATTGACCAGTTATGTTCCTTTCTTATACGTCAATGTAGGGTTCTTGCGCAGAAGATGGAATCGTTCTACCTGATATTTATTCTATAGCTTCCTTTTTACTTTCAGTAACTTCAGTATGGGTTAACTCAGTCCTTTTGAAATCACCCTTTGAAAAACACCACTTCCCATACCTGCAGATATTTTAAAGGGCTCACTAACTGCCATGAGCCAAATAACGTTGGTAACAATGAATAATAACAAATTTAATGCATTCGCGTCTAATTAAAAGTGTTATGTAAACATATTTAAATTCTAAAACTGTTTATTTTTATTTCTGTTATTGAATACATATTAATGTATAATTCAACAAATGTGTTTAACAATTTTGTTTAATGATAATTTTACAGTTTATTTTAACCGGCGCGTAAATGAAGTGATCAGGAACATGAAAATATTAATTTTTCATATGGTGGAATAATACACTAGATGTCTTCAAGTAGATCTAAAGCAAGGCTTTCTTAATTATTCAGTTTACCATGAACAGCCTATATCAAGTTTTGTATTTTTTAAAGGCTACCTCTGTGGGCGGGGTAGCAAGGGTGTCTTCCCTACTCTAGGTTCGTTGTTGCGATAACGTTTAGCATGGTCGTGTGTATCGTTTTGCATGCAAGTTTAGGTTAATTTAAGCTATAAATTGACTTCGATCAGCCATTCGGTACCAAATGCTCACATATTTCATGCGTTTTTAATAATCTCGATAGTTGTCATGTTATATCAATTGTGCATTAAAGAGAATGTAGCAAAGTGTACATAATAAATATACGATTTCAATAATTTTATTTAGTATATGGTGATAGTTTAAAAAATTAGTAGTAATGAGTAAAAGGTACGATTAGGAAATGTTTAAATTGCCTGGTTATGCCTACTACCTTAATGAAAAGAGATTAATTGATAAAGTGTTCCCTACTGAAACGATTTATAGCACCATACGTCAATACAACACAACTCCACTAGCACGTTCTATACAATAAAAATAAATCACAAGCTCAGTGAACGTCTTAAAAAACACACACAATTACCTTGACGTTTATTTAATACTGGTTTTTACATACATTATTTCTCCTCAACAAATAAATTTAAAATTATGAAAACTATGTGGACTTTTGAGTTATGTATACCAGTGATCGCTTTCAGTTCAACTAAAGAATGGAACAATGAGTACTCTCTGAAATATGCTGAATAACACTGTGGTTAACATTATGCACCAATTACCTGTCGTTTGTTTAGAGTGTGTCGTATAAAGAACAAATTTACTTTCCTGCTGTAAACATTACTAAATATAGCTCTAATAGTTTACTGAACGAGCCATCGTTGTAAACCAGTAATAGGTAATATTACATTACAAATAAAAAACGAACTTAACATACCTATAACAGAATTACGATTGCATTAAATGCCAGCAGATAACATATATCTACCCTAGAAATTCCGTTTATCTTCCGGGCTCAACCGTCTGTTTGGGCCTAGCTTCAACATTGTTATTTATTATCTGAGTATTCTCCTAAGGAAACTGTAACGGCTTGTGTGGCTGACAGAGAAAAGGGAAGATATTTTGAAACTTTTATTTTTTGCTTCCCTAATCTGGACTTAAGTGCCCATTCACGCGATTTGCCTCCCTGTGATATGATATACAGGGAGGGTCGTATGGTACAAGTTACCTTTTCCAGGCACAGACTATACTCGTAGGTGCCTTGGGTGTTGGCTAGGGGTAGCACAATGTTGGGCGCCAAAATTACTTGACGCTATTTGCCTCCCTGTGATATGATATTCAGGGAGGGTCGTAGGGTACGAGTTACCGTTTCCAGGAACCGACTATAGATGCCTTGGGTGTTGGTTGGGGGTAGCACAATAACGGTCTCTTAGTAAATGTTTTTTAAATGTTTATATTTGGCAAGAAAAACAAACCAACAGATACTAAACTCCGAGACGGTGTCCCCGCGAGTTGGGGGCCTTAAGGGCGAATTAAAGTACTCTTGCTAACTGCTGCCGACGTTGTGGGGGAATGCTAGCCATAGGTATTTCCCTTGAGTGACGACGCTTATACTTAGCTGTGCTTGTAGTTCTGGGTGTTCCGGTGGTAGGTTGAGGTCCAGTACGTTGGGCGGCCTTTCGCAGGCCCTCGGTTAGTGATGGCTCTCCACGACTTCTGTTACGGGTTCTCTTCTCGGCGAATCCACAACACGACTCACTCCCGCGGCTTCTCGATCTGACTGATCCTCACTCCTCTCGGCGTGACGACTGATCTGACTGATTCACTCCTTCTACCGTAAGTTGGCTTTTAACCTTTCTCGTCGCACCCCCACCCCCTCACCGGTCTAGATCCACACATGTGCTTCACTCATTAAGGGAGGTTGAGGGGGTGTTGACCTGAGCCCCTGTGGACAAATATTGTCAGCTCTTCTTACTCGTCTAACTAGAGGTGTGTTGGCACCACTCTAGCTTACCTTGGCATTTACTTGGCACTTGTGTCCATATTCTCTCATTTTGCTAAAGCAAGGGGGGACCCACAGCACAACTGCCAAGCTCTGTCAGCCCTTTTCTCGTGTATCTCACCTTCAGGGTGGGTCGGCGATGTTCTAGCCAGTGCCCTCCTTATCACATGTATTAATTCCCTAGTGGGTGAAAATTGCTAGCTTACTTCGGCATGACCTCGGCATGCGTTAATGGTTTGTCTGCATTCTCGGCCGACCTGGCCTGGCAACAAGTGTCCTGCGGCGCATGTCTACTAAAGGTGCTCGCGGGGGATAAGATCGCGGGGGTGGGGGTGGTCAGCGGTACGTCTACTTACAACGTACAATATGCGGTACGCTTCACCGTATTATAATAAAGTGGAGACATCACATACTTGTACATTAATGTCTGTGTTTCACTTTGCCTGCTGACATGACCTCTCTCGTCCACACGCTTCTATAAAAACTGGTTCTATTTTTAATTAAGTGGCAGTAACAGAGAACTTCATTACTTTTTAACAACTGTTTCCTATTAACAGTTTGTGATATTTAACAAATAGTAATGTTAAACAAATAATTGTTACCTAATCTTTCTAAACGTAATACCGTATTCAAACAAGGAAATTAGTTAACCCTTTATTAATATACAAAGGATGAAGAAAGCTGTTATTTAATCTCACGATTTCCTAAATTTCATGAAGTATTCTCTCGTTCACTACATGATTTATTTCCGTTTCCGCAGATTTCATAAAAAATACCACTGATACTATAATGTTATTGATTTTACATAATTTCTTGCATGTGGGAAATGTTAAGTTTGACTTTAATTCTGGAACTGAAGAATAATAAGATTATTTTTGTAAATAGTACTTAGCCAACATTATTAATTTATATCTCCAAACCAATTTTAAAATTAAACAATATACTGTAATTACAATTTCTGAACTTCAAACTGTGGCCGTAAAATGCTGAATTTTTATTTTTTTTAAAGGCTGGTATGTATATAATAAATGTATTATGAACATCCACATTATATTGATTTCAAAAAAGGAAGTAATACAATGTTTTAAATATTGCTATTTGGTGCAGTTTCTTGTTAATGTTACCTAGAGCCTGAATTAGGAATGTTAATAAATTGTCCCCCCTGCCATTCGGAAAACAGAGTGGCAATGAAAATTTAACTTCAGAGAAGTAAACATATTTCATCAATGTGGAGTCTCTAGTGTCGTCAGTCATCTGTTAAGTGCACTTATTTGCCCCGGTGATCGCTGTACGTTTTCAAACTGCCGTCCAAATGGGACGGTTACAAAAGTTTATAAATAAATAATTTAAATAAAATTGTTCAAATTGTTTAAATTAGGTAGAATTTCCTAAAAACATTTGAACACCTTTTACAATGACAAGTGCACAAGTCATTAAAGTGTTATTTTTAAATGTTTCAGGTAATAATGTACCATGTATTAGAAGACTAATCACACAGAGAGGACACTACAAATATCACTTTCACAGTCATTTGTGAGGATTATTAGGATGTTTGCCTCGTAGTTATAAATTTTATTGAAATTAATAAGTGCCCCGGAAGAATTTTATTTTTTTTTGCGGTTTGACTACCGAGGCTTGAGCAGAAATTATCGAGCGAAATTCCTCGCATTGGGCTATGTTTTATAAATTACATAAAGTCACAAACCTTAATATATCAAATCAATTAAAGTAAACATATAACAATATTCAGCTGTAGAAATAACAACTGCGGGCCTTCTAGTATATATTTTGAGACGCATGACTAATCATTACACAATTTAATGTAGGCTACTAATACAATGAATTAATATTACATTTGAATTATATTTATTTTTATGTTACTTTTCGGAATCTCGTCTAAACTGCAAGAGTAAAATAATTTAAATGAANCATTTGAATTATATTTATTTTTATGTTACTTTTCGGAATCTCGTCTAAACTGCAAGAGTAAAATAATTTAAATGAAAGCTGAGAGCCTTTTTTATTTGTAATGGTAATTATATTTTAAAACCTTATATAACTAAGAGGGTATTTTAAAATGTTAATGTTCTTTAAAGCCAATTTTTTCTAGTAAAAGGTAGGGTAAGTTAATCACTCTCTCTGTGTCCTTGTATATGAATGTGTGTAGGTTAGATATTTATCAAACATTTGAACTATGCCATCGAATGTAACAAAAGTAAAAAAACTTACATTTATTAGTTAATAAACTTGACTTTCAAAGGTGTTTGGTACTTTGTAAAATATTAAATATATTTGAATCAAAATTCCAGCCTGTAACGTCAATCAGAACTTAGAAAATGTTATCATTATTTATCTGCCACTTTTTTATATTAATGACATAGATAAAAGTATACTAAGTCTTATATGAAGCAGTGTTAGTAACGTTCTTCGAATCTCGCACAGTAGGCGAACAACCGCTCTATATTAACAATCTGTAATATAGAAGGAAGTAATGGCNACGTTCTTCGAATCTCGCACAGTAGGCGAACAACCGCTCTATATTAACAATCTGTAATATAGAAGGAAGTAATGGCATGTAAAGGTTGTTCACGGGCAACTGAGCACTTTTGAAAGCCCTGCTAAAGGTCTACGGATTTGTAACCATATTTCATATTCTTACACCACATGTAAAGTTAACATAGTAATGTGCTTCATCGCGTTATTAATGCTGAAATGTAGAAATTCGTACCTATTGTGTGGATATTTTAGGCCCGACGTGCACTGGAACGTTTAGTGTGTATTGTAAAACAAATACTAAAATGGGTTCTTGTTGTATTAACCATAGTGACTATGTGTATTGAGTGAAAGGTTATGAGTGTGAGAGAATCAATACCATGAATAGTCTGAATATAAATACATTGACAGAGAATCAAATAGTGTAGGTGTGAAACAAACACAAAAATTATCCGCAATAGCATATTATACTCCGTAAGACATAATCCACTCACAATATAACACAGGAAAATCACTCTGAGAATGACTGGAAATAAATATAGTGTCAAAAACTACCATACCAAAAGAAAATACACTTGTGGAGAAGAATTTAACTATTACTATAGGCTGATCACGGTGAATTGAGCGCTTTCTTAGGCTCTGCAAATTTTTTCCTTTTGCAAAAATTCTATCAATCCACCATTTTCTAATATAAACATTGAAATGTGGCTTATAAACATAGTGTGTACTTCTCACCTTTATTACATGTTAATGTCTGAAGCTGCAATAAAATACAGTTAGTTATTAGTGGTTTATATCACATGATAGGACCGTAAACAGCCTACTATAAAATTGCTGAGTCATAAATACTGACTCTGTGTTAGGTAACGAGAAATGTATAATGTTACTAAAAAATCTAAACAGAAAGTTACTGATAAGTTCACATTTGGCAGCATAACAAAGTGTTTTGAATGGAATCCAGGAATAATATGTTCCTGTGTCTATTAAAAAAAGTTTATCTGTCACACTTGAGTTAAGTTCACATAATCAGTAAAATTTTTGTTAATGCTTCGGCTTTAGCTCAGTTCATAATTTCAATCGTTAGTGTCATTAGACATCCGCTTCTGATGGAAGTGTGGGCATAAATTTAGGAAAGTTCAGTACAAAACAGTTCATCAAAGACTTAAAAACCAACAAAGCAGGAATTAAAAAAAATTCCTGTGATCTGCAAATTAAAGTTAGGCGTAACTTAGCTGTGAAAAGGAGGATCATACGCCGTTATAGCGAACTCATTGCTGTATACCAGCAAACACGTAATTTTAAAAATCTATTTCTTAGCAAATATTTCTTTAGGCTCTCGTCAATTGCGCACTCCGTTGGGGCCTTAAATATTTGTTTTACAAATATCTTAAGACTCGGACCCACTTGAACTCAAACTTTAACATTTATGAAAATTATCTGGATCAGCAACCCTGGATGACGATCAAAATCCTCAGGATCCAATATGTCCCCGTCAATGTTCCAAAACTCCTAAATTTTTCAAAAACATAATTTGACATTATCATAGGAAGATAGGACTTAAATCGGAAGAACTTTCTAAATTCCCCTTAACATAACGCAGTATTGCACAAGGCTGCTAACTATTAAAACTGTCTGCTTTTATAGATAACACTTAAAAATTGGTTAAATTAAATCCCTAAAAATTCTGCAATATAATGTCATGTTACAACTAATTAATATTCCGAAAATATGTAGTTACAAGATATTTTAAAAATGAACAGTGTCAAGAACAGATATAAGCACGACAATAAACCTAATATTTACCACATGTTAAACTCACATAGCGTAACTAATTAACTTATTTTGCCAGCATAACTATCAAAATATAAAAAAATTACATATACATGTTTATGAATGACATTTATGAAAGTAAGCAAAAGTATAACAATTAATGAGGGCGGGAAAAAAGATTAAAATGAAATATAAATCACAATGCGCCTTCTGAGTAAGACAATGTAATGGTTAAAAAGTGAGTATTTTGCCAATTTACTAATACCTACTATTATCTGCGGTAAATAAAACGAAAAAGAAAAAAATACGCAATAACAAATATTTACCCCAACACTCTAAATTCAACATTTAGACATAGGACTAGTTCCCCTCCATCTTTACCAACTTCACTAGGCGTACGAATGCATATGTGCCCGTTAAAATATATATAGGTAGAAGCAGTGATATTTTTCAGTGATTGATTTCAAAAGTCCTCAGTTAAATGTCAACAGAATTTCTCACTGATTGAAAAAGGCCCATGGTAAATGTTATTCGTTCCTTAAAAACCACGAGAATGGCAGAAAGTGTTTGGATTGTCCTTTTTTTGAGGACACTTAAAAAAAATACGCTCACATAAGCTCCGTGGACAGGGAAGCCCAAGGGAAGTCACCAAATCGCGAAATGTATTTCTGTTGAAAAGTCTGCCACAAAAGCCTCTTACGAATTATTACCGTATGTACCGTCGAATGAACCTGTTGGAACCACACATTTGCCGAATCCACGTTGTGCAGCAGTGACTGAGACACAAATAGGCATGCAGCATTCTGAATCAATTCGGTTTACAGTCACAACTCGAACACCACTGTCCTCGGAAATATAAGGCCCCTGGTGTTTCCAAACGCAGCAACGCCACACACCACACGGGGACGCGGAAGTTGTTGTGGGAAAGCCTTGTGGGAAACTGATGCGGGTTCACATAAGTAACGTACGCCCTGCTTGGTTTTATTAACTAGTAACTAAGTGCGCTTCATGGCGCATAATCAATGTTGGTTAGAACTTGTGCGGGACCTAGCGGAGGATATCACGCGTGGATGTGCAAAACCACTTCCGTGCCAACACATTCCGTNGTGCAAAACCACTTCCGTGCCAACACATTCCGTGGCGTAAATTTTTATACAATTTTAAAATATACATGCATAACAGTACAGAAACCAGCATTATTTATAAATGTTGAAAGCTCTGTACAAGGGCAAGTAAATAAAAATTTTGCCACAGAAAAATTTAATTCATAAATAGCCTTTTAATGCATTGAAATTGTTCAGTTACAAAATTCTTCATTAGATCGATGGTTTAAAGTCACAAAACATGATTAGATTTCATATTTTCAAAGGGGTAAATATTATTAATGGCGTAGTAATTATATAAACCTATAACCATTTATACATACCNAAGTGCGCTTCATGGCGCATAATCAATGTTGGTTAGAACTTGTGCGGGACCTAGCGGAGGATATCACGCGTGGATGAGCAAAACCACTTCCGTGCCAACACATTCCGTGGCGTAAATTTTTATACAATTTTCAAATATACACGCATAACAGTACAGAAACCAGCATTATTTATAAATGTTGAAAGCTCTGTACAAGGGCAAGTAAATAAAAATTTTGCCACAGAAAAATTTAATTCATAAATAGCCTTTTAATGCATTGAAATTGTTCAGTTACAAAATTCTTCATTAGCTCGATGGTTTAAAGTCACAAAACATGATTATATTTCATATTTTCAAAGGGGTAAATATTATTAATGGCGTAGTAATTATATAAACCTATAACCATTTATACATACCNTATTTCATATTTTCAAAGGGGTAAATATTATTAATGGCGTAGTAATTATATAAACCTATAACCATTTATACATACCAAAAGAAATTTTTACATTAAAAATGGTAAATAAAATAAACTCAAATTTTAGTGAAAACTACACCACACATTATATGTATGCATTCATATCTTGTTCTTAAGTGCAGTAATATTTTATATATTTGGCATATATTTAATTGTATTATTCTGTTCCCCTCTTCATGACTATTAAGAATAGAATTGCTAAGCGAGATTTCAATCGGATATATTTCAAACCGATATATATTTTTTCTTTGGGATTTCTAGTGGGAGAACCGATAAAGAAGTGTACGGAATGGCGTGGTGTTGATTCCTCGACGGCACCCCAGAGAGCGCAGAGCTCTTTGACCTAGCAACAGCCCCGAAAGCCCCTAACCCCCAGGTGAATAAAGCTGTAAATAAATAATGTGCTTTTTCCCTTCCTTTGTTGATGTGGCTCGTGTTCAAGGCAAAAGAGCGAGCCGCTACCGTTTATGCGCGCTGCTATATTGTATACGTTGAAGATCTCAGCTGTTCGTTCTTGAAGTTTATGAAATAGTTTTCTTAACAATAATATACAGTGTTTTTCAATAACTTAATCCACGTCTACTATAAAAAGGTTTTAATATTCCTTGTAAAAACAGTTTTCATTTATAATGTTTTACAGAGATTTTGATTCACTTAAATGTAGTGTTTGTTTATACATTTCTTTTTCACATTAATCCAGTTTTTGAGTTAACTATTAGTAAAGCTATTTATAATTGAGTTGTGTCTTATTACTTTTACATGATCTACCCCTACTATAGCGTTATCTTATACGACGAAACACTGTAGTCAACTAATATTCTTTAGTGTTTGGTACATACAAGAAAAACTTTTGAAGTGTAAGAAAGCTTACTGTCTCAATAAAACTGCCAAAATGTACATATTCCTCGCGAAAAGATAGCTTTTGTAATTACAAGGAATATAATGGTTTCTAGTGAATTTGAATAAAGCATAATTGTTCAACTTCCCTGAGGGATATTATCTTAAAACTTGTAATACAGTATGAATTTAAGTTCCACAAATATGAAACACAAAATTTTAATAATATTAATTCACGTATTTGGTGTTATAACAAAATTTTTCCTTAATGTATGAAGTATGTTATTTATTTGTTCCTACTTTAAACAATGCCTAACGTACCTTCGTAAAATATAATCTTAAAGGGGCCTCAAAATCAAAAAAATATTTTCACAAGTTTTACTACCTAGTTGCTAAAAAATATTCACAAAAATACATCCTAGAATACAGGGCGGACGATTCTGAAATTGGTTGTGCGGAAGGATTTAAGAAATCTTGCGTTAAAATCAAAAGTTCTTAAACCAATGCTTATGCTACACGCGCAAACAAATAACGTGCTGGTGATTGTTGTCCTAAGGCAGATATGCAAGTTCGACTCTCAAATTTTGTGATTCATGCAAATAACTGAAGGTGACCTTTTTCATTGGACTGGACGTTCTGAGTATCAAACCGTCTTTGAAAATCAGTTGTCGTTTTATGTCACAAAATTAAATCTTAACTTAGGATGACAATCTCGTTATTCCAATAACACACTTTCGAAACAGTTACAGAATTTCGAATGGGTTTAGGTATTCACCATACGTAACATACATAAAAACCATTGCACATTATAAGTATTTTATACATTATCTCAAAGTTTGTTTAGAGCTCTAAATACAAAAGCGTCTACCACCCGTAAGAATTACATTCGACCACTGATTTTATATAAGTTTTCGACATACTTAACCGTGCCGAATCTGCCAGAGTCTGTTGTTTTATTAAATTTATTGCAGCTTTTATGTTAAGTTTCGAATGAACGAAATTGGTTTTCAGTATGTGATAGATAAATATTGCTTTTGAGAAGAAAAATCCATATAAGATTTGCATCGCACGAATTTACTTAACTATTATGATTGGACTGAATTTCAACCACGATATGTTTTTCTTTAGGTTTTGAACCATCTCTTATTTCTCGAAGCGTCAATGAAAATATTTTATCAAATATAATATGTAAATACAAAAAACGTATGATTGTAATACGTATATTTCTCAGGCTTATTTATCATGGCCTATCCTTACGCATATCATGTTTATTTGGAAAGTATTTAAAATGGTTTTATGGTCAGTACGTAACCCCGCTTATAAAATTAGATCAAAAAATATTCCAAATACTTATTTCTCATCAACAGTAATAACACGTTTCCATATCCCCTGTCCTCCCTACAATACCAGCAAGTGCCCCTTCTTAACAAGTCTCACGGTCCGTGGTCAAAAACGTTTCTGCAATTGAAAAATTTCCTTTCGCAAACTGCATGTTTACGAATCTACTGCCATAGAATTTACCGCATCCAAGACAGATCTATATCGCACGTCACTTCGCACAGGCAAAATATTCGATAATATAAATTACTAATAACAACATAACGACAAATTGGCAGTCTGTTAGAGCAAAATTGTAGAGCAAAATTACGTTAAATATATTGTAACACTACCGCTAATATGGATATATAGAGCAATATAATTATATAACACTTTCCCCTCGAATACAATTTTGTAGATGTTGGAACTGCCGCTCTAGATACACTGATAGCTGAAGCCACCATCCCACCTGGCTACATACATATTCTATAAGCGACACGTCTAGAGACCAAGCGAACGGAAAATTGTGTCAATGACACAAAAGTGGTCGTGGGAAATGCGTGTTAGTTGTAAGAGGGCACTATCCTGTAAGAAATTTGCTCATTGTAGCCGCGCCAAAAAAGGAAGCATATGAGACCACAAAAGCCCTTTAATGTAGCGATGTCCCGTCAGTGTTCTGATTACTGCCATGGGACATTGATAATGATAGGAGATCACTCCCCACACATTAAAACCGACAGTTCTAGAAATGTGTCGCACAACAATAAAGTTGAAATTTGTGCGCTTTCCAGTACCCCGTCATATTCGAGTACGGTTTTCATCTGTTTCCAGGGATATCCTCGATTCGTTAGTAAAGAAGATGTAAATCAATTATTAGCCTCTCTTCATAAAACTACAAACGAAATCGCTTAGGTTTTTGGAGTGTCAGTAAAAGACGGTTTGAGAGACGTTGGAGATTGCAAATATTCTTCTGTAGTTCGTGTTGCAGTAATGATGGGCTCACTAGTGAAGCTTCTGCGTGTCTGTGGAGTCTAGAAAGGGAGTGAATGTCTGCTGGATGGGAAACGTTTCCTCTCTTCTAGTTATCATTCGGATCGCCTAGAGCCTTATTAGAGCGTATGTGTTCCTNGCTGGATGGGAAACGTTTCCTCTCTTCTAGTTATCATTCGGATCGCCTAGAGCCTTATTAGAGCGTATGTGTTCCTTCACATTCCCACTGAGTCCATCATCATCGCACCGTTCGGTCGCAATGCTTCAAGTGACGAAAAATTCAACGACGCAATCATCCTGTCTCCCGTAGTCCAATGATTCGCTTTCTTTCATACTCTGAAAGTTGTCCATTCTCTAACGCGTGCTGGCGTGCGTGAGACTCAGTGACCTTCCCTCCACACAAACACTGATTATACTGAAAACGTCTTCGTTTTACGACAATCTACATTACTAGTGATGTACCAATTTAACCCCCCCCACCACCCCCTGGTGACAGTTCCACCTCATAGGCAGAACCAACTTCAAATCAGTTGCAGCAACACCCGTGATATTGGTGTACACGAAATTTTCCTTTTGTGGCTACTTCGTTCTGAGTATGGTTATATTTTGGCAGTTGGTTTATTTACGTAATTGGTGACTCGCCTGCTTTTTGCAACCCCATTTCTAACACGCGATGTTCGTGAGATTGNGTTGGTTTATTTACGTAATTGGTGACTCGCCTGCTTTTTGCAACCCCATTTCTAACACGCGATGTTCGTGAGATTGTCATTTTTTTGTCGTTTAATTCAAAGTAATCCCAAACGAACTAGTATCAGGAAAATAAAAGGTTATCCAATATCCANTCATTTTTTTGTCGTTTAATTCAAAGTAATCCCAAACGAACTAGTATCAGGAAAATAAAAGGTTATCCAATATCCAATATACCGTTCACAACGGTTTTTAAAAAGTGTTTTTTTTTTCAGAGTGCCAATTTTACAGCCTCTCATACATTTTTTACGAATATTTACTTTGGTCAAAGACATGCTTCCATAATATTTGAAGTTTTGGTTTACTTTTGTGGTATGCTACGTATGCTAAAAATGTTATGTTTTTTAAAGTTTGTATTTGAATTATTCCGCTGGCGGTGTAGTTAATTGGTTTTAGGAACGTAAAAACTGTACGGGTTTATGAAGTTAGCATTTAGCANTTATTCCGCTGGCGGTGTAGTTAATTGGTTTTAGGAACGTAAAAACTGTACGGGTTTATGAAGTTAGCATTTAGCAAAGTGTAGCGTGTACTGGAAATATACGGAACTCGCGGTGCAATCAAAAAATTCTGTATCATTAAGCTTTGCACTCGTAGTATATGGAAATTTTTGTTGGTAAATAAACGCAAATATTTAGTGAGACCCCCATTTGATTTTTGAAGGAACANCGTAGTATATGGAAATTTTTGTTGGTAAATAAACGCAAATATTTAGTGAGACCCCCATTTGATTTTTGAAGGAACAACAAGTTTTTGTAACCACACGGGCGCATTCAGGGGCACAGCGAACAGTGCATCATACCATTGAACTATTCAGCCTTACCGCTGCTTCACATCATTTCTTAATGGCTGGAATTTAAATATTGTTACGTAAAGAAACATAACTGCTATTTGTCTTTTTATGTTTCTGCTGGATGAATCAAATCAAAATAAAATCGACAACGCTTAGTATATTCTAAGGGACGGAAAGCCGATAGTTTTTAAGAGGGGTCCCATATCTGGAAAATGTCTATGATGAACCATGGTCAGGCCGACCATCAGTGATCACAGAAGATTTGGTCAAAGCCGTGGACGAAAAGATGCGTGAAGACCGACGATTCACAATTCCAACTTTATCATTGGATTTTCCGAATGTGGGTAGAACAACTTTAAACAAAATTGTCTCTGAAATTTTGCAATTTCACGAATTGTGCGCACGTTGGGTTCCCAGGCAGCTTACTGAGGAACACCAAATGAAAAGAATGGCTTGTGCTCTTCATTTTTTGGAACGATATCATAAGGAAGGTAATCAATTTTTAGAGAAGATGAAAGATGAAAGAAGCAGTTACAGGATGGTTATCCTCACAGGCGGTAGACGTCTATGAGTTAGGTATACAAAAGCTTGTAGAACGTTATGACAAATGTTTAAACAAATATGAAAACTATGTAGAAAAATAGAGAAACATGTAAGGAATTAAATAAAAAAGGTTATTGAAATAAATCTGTGATGGTTTATGTTTTATAAGAAATTTGACCTTAATTTCCGAATAACCCGGTTATTCGGAACAACGTAACATTTCGAAGTTCACAAACACACACACACACAGAGGGATAGAGAGAGGGAGAGATAGCGAGAGAGAGAGAGAGACCTTCTCGTTTATGTGAATATCAGTGATGTCCCATCAGGCGAAATTTTGGCGTCTGTGATAAGTTTGCAATATGTTACATTTTTTTATAAATATGCCTATAAACTCCGCCCAGTCAGACGTGGTAGATGAAAAAAGGACCTTTTTAGATACAATAGACATTGATCACAAATTTGGTATCATTAAAGTGTGTATATGTTAAGTTTACTTAAAGAGCCTTTTACAGCCTAACACTTAATAACAAATTAAATTAATTGATCGCACTTCAAGCTCTTTCGGAAATTTGCAATATTAAGCTAAGTAGTAGTGCGACTTAAAAGTTATAGTAAGTCAATACTTATAAAATTAATGACAAATATTATTAGTATTCAAATTANACATTATAATTAGTTTTTTTTACTGCTATTATGAATATCGCTTCACTCTTAGTTAATTAAAATTTTTAAAAGTAGATTTTAAAATTATTTTGTTGGTTGGGTCTAACGAGCAAACCACGTATTTACGCATTGTCCTTTGCGGGGGGAGATAATTCTAGTATATGAGGGAGATAATTTTAATTAGTGTCAGCCACTGCATGCGCATGATCTATTAANCGGGGGGAGATAATTCTAGTATATGAGGGAGATAATTTTAATTAGTGTCAGCCACTGCATGCGCATGATCTATTAAAAAAAAACGGCGGGGCAATTATTCCGACCTCAGCGTGATAATGCTCCCATGAGCGGCTGCTCACGCTCCTGTCACGACAAATTCCGCGGCTGCGCCACTGAAACGAGCTCCAAGATTAAAGCGCTAGATAAATAAACTCCAGACTGGCGTTTATTCCAACCGACGGCTATGCCGTGCGGCCGCCGCCAAACCGTCATTATGTTTTAGCCGAGCCAAATGAGGCCAGCAACTCCACGCTACAATGGCGCAACTACCGTATCGGGTATCGCTATGCTTACTATCGTTTCAATAAGGATTCTGAAAAATTTGCTAGATTCTCTGACTATGTTCATATTTATAGCTTTGGCCACGAAAAAGTGTTTTATAATATATTTGTACCACATAGTGCTTAACATTCAGACATTATTAGTGAGTATTCTTTCTTCACAAAAAAAATATAGCGCATTGTTTTTGCACAAATACCTGGCAGTTTTGGTTATTTTATCCCCCACTGCTTTGTTCGTATCGTTTTTTCTCCTTTTGCAGTTTCCCTGGTATATTTGCACCCGTTACTGTGGAAGAACTATGTTTCGTTGATACACATGTAATCTGAATTTCTTTGTATTCTCTTTTTCATATTTTATTCGCACCTTTGTAATTGTGTCATTGTTGGTAATAAACAAACAATTAAATCAAATCAACATGTCAGAAAAAACCTTTAACTGTTTCAGAAATGTACAAATAATGAAAACGTTTATACGCACATAAATGAGATAATTCGAACTTGAAAGAGGTGTCAAGAGGTACTGCAAAACTCTATTAAATTGCACAAGGGAATGTTATTGCAATTTCAAATATCTNTTGAAAGAGGTGTCAAGAGGTACTGCAAAACTCTATTAAATTGCACAAGGGAATGTTATTGCAATTTCAAATATCTAAAATAATTAAATCTTTGTATATTTTTAATTTGTGGATTTTCCGAAATTGATATAAAATGTCTTTTACTAAATTATTATTTTTAAATGAAAGAAAATAATATCTTTAATTTGCACTTGTTAACTTTTCTATAAATTTATTTGTTTATTAATTTGTATATTACTTAACAACAACATTTTGACATTCATGTACCATTTTGCAGAAACCATACTATCTAAATAAATGTTTTATCTGACGGACAGCTGGTCTCAGATAATGTCTACAAGTTGAACAATAAATGGTTCAGATATAAAATAACAACATTTGTCATGGCCAACACCCATAAGTTATTGCTCAGCTTCACAAGACACGTTTAGTTACCGGTTTCTTGCTTGTTTCAGTTTTTTAGGAACGCTCATTTTGAATCTATGACTATATATCTCTGCCAATATACACTACGTGGTAGAATAAATATATATTCTCGGATTCGGTGAAGTAATTGTGACGTATATTTACAGCATTATTTTTAAAAGATTAATATAATATTTTAGTTTCCCAAATACCTGATAATGCGGGGATAAATTTTGCCTACTACCTTTAAAGGCATTTGTAATATGTAAGCCTTCTATAATAATAAATATTTTGTTATTTCATTTTTAAGACATGCTATGGTACATAAATATAAAATTCAACGCGGCTGATGAACCTCAGCTATAAAGTAACATAATATATTATAATCACAATTTTAGTTATAAAGTAAAGTGAAACAGCAATGCCAATCGCTCTTTAACGAAAATATTAAAGTCTATACCTGGATTTGAGCATGTGTGTTTACGTAGTAACGTCGCAATAATTTTACGTTACTATCACATAAAAACAAAAGTCAATTTTAAATATTCTAATACTACTAGTTGGAGTATTTCCCATGTATACACAAAGGAGTAAAGAAAGATGCAAACTTTCACAACATTCCTACGTTGGCACTAATGACTGTTTGGTTTTTATGTACCTTCTAATATTGAGGTTATATTCACGCATGTGTACGTTGTCGCACTCTGAAGAACTTAAGTAAAAAATTGCAAGTCACCAAATTTGGCATAACATGTTAAAACTAAGAGAATATTTGTGGTTTTGGGCTTTGGTGTGCCAAAAAATTAAAGTTTTTTTTATTTAGAAAATTAATAATATAGAAACTTGTGAAAGTGTGCTACAGTAAAAAATAGACATCCTAATGTTTACAGTTCAGAAAATTATTGAAGTGGGCATTCTTTTCTCCACATTTCAAATGCATCTTGGAAAATGTTAGCCGATAACTCTTTATGGAAGACCAAAAATATTACGATTACCAAAACATAAAAATTCTTAATCGTTGTGTTTGAATTCTTGTAAGCATGCAAATTATGAACCTTCTTGTTATTATAAATTTATGTGTGAAATATAAGCAACTATTAAAGACATATTTTTGAACTGGATTAACACTGGAAAAAAATGCACACAAAAATATTTTCTTCGAAGGAATGTTTGCTGCTAAATAAGCATCTCAGTTTACAGCAGCAGTTATATAATTACTGTTATTTGTATTATGTCAGTGATAAAATATTTCTGTAAGACAGTCAAACCAGAGTAATCTTCATTTCATATCAGAAAAAGTTTGAATAATACTGAAAACTACAAAGAATTTCAAAATAGTTTTGTCAAATATTAATTTCAAATTTACATAAAAGTTTGATGTCATACGTTGTAAACATAATATTCATTATTACCGCATGATTAAAATAACTACCAGATCTAAACGTATTTTATAATTTACTCCAGTAGCATAGAGTTTCCTGATATTAAAGCACAGAAAAATTACCTTATCTATTTTAATGGCATCAAGAAACAAAATGAGCATTATTTGCATATTTGTAATATTTTCAACAGTACAGGCACACTGCCATATTACAATTTTCATTGCTCGCATTTTAGTTAATATAGCAAAAATTTGTGGTTACTAATTGACGGCGTAATCTACAAAAGGTAACAAAATGGAGATATTTCATTTTAACATTATTTTGTATTATTGAGACGTATTTTCTTCAAATTATGTTCTTCACATTTCTTTAATTTAGAAACTGGGAATATAAGAAGAGGTATCGCATGAAGACTTCACATATAAATTTGTGTTGCCACTTATAAGTGAATTTTATTTAAGTATGAAACAATATCACTTATCGCTTCTGTTTTTAAGTCATCGCCAGGTATTTGTATATTATTTTAGCTTAAATACATTCTTTCGCTCACAGATAGAGCACGTGGACAATGAAACATAATGTATAGATACCAAAGGAAAACGCTATGCTTTTATTATCCCCTTAACAGCGAAGCGGACTGCTTAGAGAACATGCCTCTAATTAGAATGTTAGCGAGCCTCTTGCTCTCATACACATTAAAGACTGGCCGACATCCCTACTCGTTAAACTTTTTTTCCTCGGGGAATATTGCCATCTTGATACAGTTGAAAACTGAATTGTCTAGGGTACTGTAAATGGGACTTTCTTGGAAGTTAAAACAATCAGTAACAATGCGCAGTTATGGCTCTCTATATATAAAATAAATAGCCGTAACAAGGAATGTTTACAGTTTTTAAATTTCACCCGTAATTGTAAGCGAATACGTTAGTATGATATCTGTGCATCTATTTCACACATTAATGTGACAGCATATACATTTTTTTCTCCACATTTGCATATGTTTGGTTTTTATTGATCTGAAAATAGTATATTATTAGTTGCTATAATTTTAAAAGACAAATCCAAAATTTTATTAAGAATATTGTTACAAAACAGAAGCGTTAGAAAAGTAGTTATAATTTGTAATATATTTTTTTCCCGTGTTAAAATCTATTTTAGGTTATTCTTACTCATATTTACTCTCTACAAATAAAGGTGAACTGGAGATTACATGCTTGCTAATTTTCAACCCCGCAATCGTTTGAATCAGTTTATAGAAAAATAATAATTATTTTTATTTATATAAAAAAATTATGAAATTTTCTTTACCACATTACGCCAGTAATTTGTAGAAATTTTTGAATACAAACTTCTTATTAAGTATTTTTTGCACTAGTGGCTAAACTAGTGCATGTGTTTGATGTATCATTGTTGACATATTTCAGTTGATAACTTATTTAAAATTAACACCGTGAGTAGTATGATTATTTTTCTTCTCGGCCCATGTATTTTAAATGGGAACCGTGTGGCTGTAGCTGTGGCAAGCAGTCTTCGGCTCGACGCGGGCGAGCTCGGCAATATTAGATTCGACTCAGGGGGTGCTCGGGAGACGATGAATCGGGTTCATCGAACGTACTCGCAGTTGCTTAGTGGTTATGCCCGCTAACTGCTAAAGCATAAGTTTGTTTCTGATAGCCATATTGGTTTTGTATCATAAGGTATGAAAAATAGAAAATCGGTATTTATTATCTGATTTAAAGGATTATTTTTAATTATAAATTACGTGTTTATTTTTATATTGTGCAGAAATTATAAATCAGGTATTGCAGAAACAATTAAAAGTATATCATTAAATTACCACATTTCCAGTTCTCCACCCCCTTTAAAGACTAATTAAATCACCAGATTCTGCAAATTATTCACAGCTTCATCTGTTTTTTGGCAGGTATAAATATGCTAAACATATTGGTTTAATGTGTGTATATATATGTGACTAAACTAAGACCATTAAATTATAGCAGCCGCATTCACGAGTATGTTATAAAAATGGTATGGATCAGCATCTGCCAACACTTTCAAAAGCTAGCGTTAATTTAAATGCCAATACTGCCAGGCCCAGAAGACTTGGATTTACGAGTGTCATAAAAAGGCTTAACTTACGTGCCCTTTTTGACCATCTATCCATCAAACGCCCAATCATTCTATAAATCCGCATAATAATAATGACCCTAGACATGAGGCACCAACAATCCACACACAAATCCACAAAAATCCACACACCAATCCTCGCAAATCCACACACCAATACACACTTCAAACTTCACCAATCCACATAAATCCACACCAATCCAACACGCCAACCCGCACAGTCATACATTTCAATCCATACACCAATCCAAACCAATCCACACACAAATCCACTCAATTTCTCACCAATCCACACCAATCCACTCACCAATCCACACAATCCCCATCAATCCATACCTATATGCCGTTACACACCAGTCCACCACGAATCCACACCAATCCTTCTATTAATCCCAATTCTTCGAACGATCCTAATATAAATTCTTCCGTTTGTTTCCCACCCATATGTATAGAAATTACATCCGTTCACCAACTGTCTCCAAAGTTGTACGTGCCGACAGTATTTATGTTTGGTGTGCTATTAACTATCTATGCATTTTTATACCAAGGTCTTTGTTATTATTCTATATAAATATCTTTCCGTCAATATATGAGTGCGCATAACACCACTATAAAGTTGTGAGGAAAAAAAATGCGACACAAAAACTCACAAAATTCAATTATTTTATGATAATAATTTATTATTATGTATTTACAATTTCAGAAGAAAGGAGTTAAACACATCATACGATGTATCCGTGATACTTCATATTACTAATTATTGACTATAAATCCAAAATGCGCGATAAATACCTACATTTTTGAAGCTCAATCATATATCTGAGTCTATAAACCAGTTCATTCGGATCTTCGGGAAATATGTAGCCCGTATTTTTGGCGTCTTCTGCCTTCTTCATGTCGCTTGTTGCAGCAAATGTGTTGGTGAGGTGTATGAGTGCATGGAGAAAATCGCCATCATCGTCTTCAACACTGTCATTGTCTTCATATTCATTTTCATCAATGCTTTCTACATGGTCATCTTCGCCTCCTGTTTTCTATTCTATATAAAATATGCATTTATTTGTATGCTCCTCAGTACTTAGAGTCAACGACAGTTTATTTGGAAGTTCGTCTTCTTCACACGATAATCTTGCAAGTGTACATCCCACACAAACAGACTTTACTGCACTCATTTCATCTGTAGCACTAACTGTCTCATCATAATCGCCTGTCGAATCGGTACCCATTGATAAAACAAAAGGTATTCCTGGCAACACATATTGACTCCCAATTCATGAATCCTTGCAGATCTCGGTATGTTCTTTCAATACATATCCCTGCACAAACTGCATAGGACAAATGTCGTAATGCTTCATTGCGCGAAATGGCCTCTTAGTGCAGGCCGTTCTCTCATGCTGACAAATAATGTGACCATAGGTGAAAAACTCGATCACAGAATCGGCAATGGCTACAACCATTTAACGATAATGCAGTTCGCGGCTCCATGATCGTTGAGGTTAAAGGCAGGCTTTCGTATTCACAAATCATTTTCGTGTTATGACGAGAGAACCCTTGCAAATCGATTGTTCAACTCATGGTCTCAGAACGTCTACTAGGTTGTCAGCGTTCGTCAGTTTTCTATATATACTTGCTCATATCACTCGGAAAAAACGTGTCAGATTCTTTCTAAGTCCACAAGAAAATTTTATTTTTCATGATTTCAGGCTTCGAAATCTGGGTCATAAGCCAGGCATCACCTTTGAAAGTTTCTTAAGGTTTAAGCCAAGTGGGAGGTAGTGTGAATCTCTGTCGCCCAGAGCGCACTGACAACTGATTTGTANAGAAAATAACTGCTTATTTGATTAGATGAAGGTTTTTTTTAATAAAACCAACTTTGTAATTCATTCAGAGAAGAAAAACGCACATTCTTAAGTAAAAATATAAATTTAAATTTTTAATTAATTAATTTAGCCATTAAAGAAACTTACTACTGTGACGTATTTTACACTAAAGAAAATATAAACATTTATCTTTCACATGAAGCCCAAGCCATATTTTTCCAACGATTTTGGAAATCTGTACAGTAAATTTTAAAGTGTTCTGCATTTATTGTGTTGAGGGTTGCATCAGTATAAGGAGATCCACTTTACTTCTACCTTAAAAGGTTGTAACAGTTATACACTAATATTTAATGTGAAAAATGTATGTATAAACATTACTTGAAGAAAGGCTTAAAAAACTCGGGTCGTTTATCGAATTGCATACCACTTATCTTACTTACCCTGATCCACATATCCGATAGCTAAAATCATTGTTTCGCCTTTTTTAAGAGTCCTTGAAACGGTCTCTGAAATGATTTCTAAGTCTGAAAGAGAATTAATAATTATTTTTATAGTGTCGGGTTTCAAACTTGGGTCCTTAAACCGTATCTTACCTTTGGAGATTGTTTAAATCANCGTACCTTACCTTTGGAGATTGTTTAAATCATTATATCATGTGCGCAAGAATACCAAAAAATAAGAAATTAATGTATGAACATCTCTAAAAAGGCTTAAAAATCACGGGTCATCAATATATTTGCAATCCTATAATCTCACTTTCATTTTTATATCCAATGGCTAAAACTTCCGTTTCGCTTTTAATATACATTTTTATAATATTCACTGATTACTGGGAAAAATTAATATATCTTTTCTAATTCCGATAGAAAATTAATATTTGCATGGTTTCGGGCCACAAACTATGGTCCCTACACCATACCTCAACTTTTGAGATTGCAGAAATCTATAAAGCTAGTGCATATAAACGTGTAAAAAAAACCAGAATATTGCATACAGTTCTCGTTAAAATTTATTCAAAACTATGGTTGATGTTCGAACTGTGGACCCTATATCTAACTATAAGATCTCTAACCTTCGTCCAAAATGTGTCTAACAGCCGAAATTANTGTTCGAACTGTGGACCCTATATCTAACTATAAGATCTCTAACCTTCGTCCAAAATGTGTCTAACAGCCGAAATTATAAATTTCATACACCTTGTACTTATATGGGATATATTACAACAATGTTTACTAAAATGTCACTTAGCTGTGTTTTGCATATAGACTAGAAGAAAGATTATNTATGGGATATATTACAACAATGTTTACTAAAATGTCACTTAGCTGTGTTTTGCATATAGACTAGAAGAAAGATTATGTCAATTTACACATGATGCGGGGGGGTCGGAGCAAAGGAGCTGTTCATGTTTTGTCATTCTGGTCCCCTGGTGGCCATCTTGTTTGCCATGTTATATCCACGTGACCTTTACCTACCTTTATCTTTAACTATTGTGAACTTTAACCTTAAAAACCCAACCCTTCCAAAAAAAAAAAAAAAAATTAATATCCAATGTACACTTGCAAGACTTTCGCGTGACGTCGAAGAACATTAAAATAAACGGTATTTGGCTATAAATATAGATGAGCATACAACTCCTGCTACAAATAAATGCATATCATTATATTTATAATTTTTCTGTACGTGTGTATGTCACTGAACTCCTCCAAAACGGCTGGACCGATTTTGATGAGATTTTTTGTGTGTTTTGAGTGGGTCCCTGGATGGTTTAGATTTATAATTGGACCCGGTAGGTAGCGCTGCGATCGGGTTCCGAAAATGATAATTAAATTTTTTGACAAAATTGTTTTTTTTTTTTTAATATTTTTTTAATATCAGAACCTATAATCACAAAATTTCACCTCCGCACCCCCTTATTTTTAAAAATAAAAAACAATAAATTCATGAATAATTGAGGTTGTTTTGATATTCATGATTTTGCGCTATCAGAACATATGACATTTACGGAGTGTTAAACAACATGTTAGTTTGTTCAACAAATTATAACATCCATATAATTCAAATATAAGTTACTTTTATTTATGTGTTGTGTGTTTATTACAGAACAATGTGACGTCTTCGTGAAAGAGGAGGAAATATTGGTCAACGTACACGGAATTCGCAAATAGTCCAGACCCGTCGGTTAAATAGAACGGCAGAACATCAATTGACGGACAATGCAAATTTAAGAGACCAGGTTGTAAACACACGTGCAAATGAAAGTCAAGAGCAACGCAACGAACGCCTTCGAGCTAATGCATTGAGACAAAGACAGGCGCGTCAACGAGCCACCGACGCACACAGAGCACATGAACGACAGCGCCTGCAAGTACATCGCGCATTGACACGTGCATCACTTCTCCGCCTTGCGTTCGAATATGAGTCGGACATCGACTATTCGTCACATTCACAAATTGTCATCGGCGCTATGGACAAAGAATCCCAACACTGCCAAACATTCAAATACAAATGTGGATCGGTTGGTTTCTGCTGCGCGTCTGGAAAAGCTGTACTGCCACCATTGAATTCGCTGCCAGAACCATTGAAAACACCTTTGGCTGGAGCCACACCTCAATAAAAACGGTTTTTGCTTAAAATTAGTAAATTAAATTCTTGCTTCTAAATGACATCATTTGGAGCAACGATTTTTTTCAGAATCAGGATGGTCGCAATTTTGAATCAACGTTTAAGATTCAATGACTGATGCCTATACAAATTTCTTGCAAATCTACTTCATGGGCGATGAGGAGCAACAAATAAACACACGCTGCCAATACAACCACATCGAGTAGATGGAGGAGCGAGAAATTGTGGTGACTTTGGAACCGTTTTTGCGAAATCACAACCAGTTGGTCCAGTTGTTCAATATTCAATACTGTTTCAAACAAACTGCAAAGGACAGCTACAGGATTGTCATCAAAGCAGGCAAAGTACCATCTGGAGAGCACGCAGGCTGATATAATGCAACAACCTTTAATGAAGTTGCAGTTGTTATGGTTGGCGTCTCATACGAAAGTCGAGATATACGGATCCAACGCAGTGATAACACAGTGCAGACAATTCAAGACAGTCATCATTCTTACGACGCTTTGCAATATCCATTGATATTTTGGGAAGGAGAAGATGGATATCATTTCCACATCAAACAAAGAATCCAACGACAGGTACAATCTAAATATTATTGAATTTTTTTATTTT